>JANTPZ010094242.1:0-12889 GCA_025593235.1 Vachellia pachyceras
AAATTATAAAAAATGTATAGACAAATAAAAAGGAATGACGAAATTAAACATTTAGAAAAAAATAAATTAAAAAGAATAATAAAAAAGCCAAAATTAATCTAAAAAAACTGAACAAGCAAAACGGTATAGAAAGAGAAAACCAAATATTTGAAATTAATTAAATAAATTAACAATTAACCTACAAGAAAATAAACCAAGCAAAATACTAAATCAGGAGAAGACAAACAGAGACGGCACTTCAACATTACAAAGCCAGAAATGAAAAATGTATGGGAGGGGAGGGGTATTTATAGGCTCTTCTGCGTGTATTAGTAGCAGTATAGGTCACGTAATTTTGCAGCGGTTTGATTTAGCAGCATTTTAAGTCATGCAATTTTGCAGCGGTTTGCAGTCAGAGTTTTAGGTGACGGTTTTTTGCAGCGGTTTATGAAATTTGCAGTGGTTTACAAACCGTTGCAAATACATTCAACATTAAAAAAATAAAAAATTACGAACCTGATTTATTTATTCATCTTCATCGATTCTAACAAGGGATAAAGCTTCATCTCCTTCGGGTAAGAAGTTTTGAAAATTAGTATGCTGAAATGGCTCCACCTCATGTGTCAACTATTTATCACTATCACCCATGTTATAAATATCTCTGGGTTTAAGATGAACAACTATACTCCAATCTTTATGTTTCTGATCTTCGACATAATAAACTTGATGTGCCTCGATGCTAGAATATATGGTTCATGGTTTAGAGAGTCACATGTGTGAATAAGCCTTGAGGAATTCACAGATGTGATGCCTAACTCATCTGTGGTTATTCCATGAGCAGTTGTCGTATTTTCCCAGGAGCACTTGAATAGCGTGACGGTGAATTGACCCTGGTAATTCAATTCGATGATGTCAACTAGCTTTCCATAGTAGGGGACACCTCCGAAACGCATGTCACCATCAATGGAGCTCGCATAACTTCTTGTACCGAATGTCCTAAAAACCTCAAAATTTTGGGAGGGGGAACCCTGATTGCGTGAAACTGTATATAACTTGAAGCTATTAATGTTGTATACGGTAAACCTTTTCACATATTGGAGCAGGCCAATGGCAAGATTTGTCAAATCAACTGGGTGGAGGTTGTTTCTATTGTGCATTCGACATGTAAACCAACTTGGGAATTCTTTATGTACCCTTCTATCAACCTCAACGGATGTCTGTACCATGATACGTAGTTGACTCTTGACATAACTTCTGAACTCTCTGACATAATTAAACATATAAATATATATTAAATTAATTAGATAATATATTGGTAAACATACATTAAATTAATAAGATAATAAGTTGGTATTGATACTCACTGAATGAAAGGTTCTACTTGATGCAATTGATGAGTACGTGTCGGTGTGCCTGAAGCATCGCGTTAGAAGTGAGGTTGAAGTATTGATGTCCTCTTACTGATCTTCTAACTGGAGGGAACAAACTGGCTGCCGATGTTGAGGGACCAACATCAGGGCAATCATCAACACAAGGATGGCGGTTGAAAGATGTCTTGATGTCATCAAAGTATTGTGAACAAAAGTTCAGGACCTCATCCCCTATATAGCATTCTGCTATTGAACCCTCTAGCCATGCCTTATTCCTGACATATGACTTCAATTTCCCTAAAAACCTATAATAAGTAAAAACATTAGGATAAATTAGTAAATTGGTGATATAAATATGTAAATAATGTGTGTGAGTACCTTTCAATGGGATACATCCAATGATATTGAACCAGGCCTCCGATTTTTACCTCTTGGACAAGGTGTACAATGAGGTGCACCGTGACAGTGAAAAATGAAGGAGGGAAGATTATTTCCAGATGGCACAATGTGAGAATTATCTGCTGTTACGGTTGATCTAACTCCTCAGTGATAAGAACCTTTGCACACAACTTTCTGAAGAATGAACAATGCTCCACCAACACCGTTGACACTTCTAGAGGTAATGTGTTTTTAAGTGCCAATGGTAGTAATTGATGCATAATGATGTGGGAGTCATGACTTTTTAATCCAGATAACTTTCGAGACTACAAATTGATGCACCTTGAAATGTTTCTTGAATAACCATTAGGAACCCTAATGTTCTTCAACATTGAGAAGAATATATTCTTATTCGGCTTCATTAAGGTAAATTTTGCTGGTTGAAACTTGTCATTGTCGTCTGGCTAAGCATCTTGACGAATTCCCATGGATTGTAAATCCTTTATGACTCGTAGATGATCTTTGGACTTCCCATATTCATTCAACAAGGTGTACAAAACATTATCCCACACATTCTTTTCAATTTGTACAACATCAAGACTGTGACGTAACATATTAGTCTTCCAATAAGGAAGAGTAAAAAATATACTCCCCTTCCGCGATTGGTGAATCGGGTCAACCTCCAAAGTACTACGTGTCTCCTTCCGCCTCGTTTTGAATTATCCTTTTTTCAAACTCAAAATTAATATTAATAAGCAGACTCAAAATATCGGAACCACTTAACATGATAGATGGTCCTCTTCTTTCATATTTTCCATCAAAACGATTTCTTTGCAACCTAAATTTGTGCTTACTATCAAGAAACGACAATGACATTCGTAGCCTGAAATGCCATCTGCAGCATGACATTCGCAGCCTGCCTCCACATCTCGGATCGCACTCAAGTCTCTATTTCATGCACCCGCGACTCGAAATGCTGCTCCAACTGCTTCTTCTGCTGCTGCAACTGCACCTATTGCTGGTCTCTCTATTCACTTCTGGTGCGCTGTGACGCCGAGGTCCAGATGTAGTAGCCTGGGATGCAGCAACAGAGGAGGAAGTTTCACCCTCATATCCTCAACCCCACAGATAATGGTTCGGGTTACCTTAAACCTTAAACCTGGGAGTCGGTCGGAGTGCCTGTCATGGCTCTCCATGGCCACCCTCAGTGAGGCAGTGGGGTCTACAGCTGACCTCTAAGACTCCCTTAGCTCAACGTTTATATGCTGAATACGACTATGTACTAACAAAAATTACATCAAAATTATAAAAATTAAACACAATTTAAAAATTAATTATCAAATAACTAAATAATTATAAAATTACTAATTTCAAAATTAATTATATAATTTAACAATTAATTATAAAAATTTCTAAATATTTATCAAAATTACAAAATAATTACAAAATTATTAATTTAAAAATCAATTACACAATTTATATATTTATCAAAATTACAAAATAATTACAATTCATTATGAAATAACTAATTATTTAAAAAGTATTAATTTCAAAAATTAATTATAAAATTACCAAATAATTATAAAAAATACAGATTTATATGTTGAACTGTAGGAAGCTCCCACCATGCTCAGTTAGGTAGCGGTTGAAGAGCTGACCGCCCTTCCCCCGTGGCTGCCTGGTGATGTCGTCCCATTGCACGACGACTCTCTGCCCACTAGGGAGTTGGTGTACATCCCTCAGTGTGAGCTTCTTCGTAACCATCGCCCTTGTCGGATCTGAAAATTGAATTTATACAATTATTATTTATTAATAAACAAATAAAATAAATTATTTTAATTAAATAATGTATTAAATGTTTAGTTACCCTGAATGTCAACCTCAAACCTAGTGGATCGACTAGCAGAAAGGCGCCTGAATCCTTGATCCCTCTCGATGTCCTGATCCTCAAACATCTCAACCTCTTAGACTGAGATGTTGATATCGTCGCGTCAAAGTCGTCGACGCTCAATATCACGTCCCCCTCCTCCTGAATATCTCCACCCTCTAGAATAATAGGCTCCTTCCCAGGCCTCTGACTATGATCCTGATCAGACATCTAAAAACATTAATTAAAAAAATAAATAAATAAATTTTAAAAAAAATTAAAACTAACCTTTAGAAAAAAAAAGTTGAAGATCTAAAAAAATTAAGAAAAATCAGATATTAGCTCTCTGATGTGACGTTTTAAAAAAACAAAAGTGAAGAAGTGAAGAGGAGGGGGTTTATATAGGCGTGCATTTATTAGCATTTTTAGATAAACCGCTACAAATTAGTAGCGGTTCTGATCAAAACCGCTACCATAACCGCTGCAAACTTAGCGCATCTTCTGGGAAATGACACTATTTAGTAGCAATTTGTTGGAACCGCTGCTAATTAAGAGACTTTTCGTTTTTGCAACTGTTATTTTTGCAAAACCACTACAAAGTGTGATGCAAATTAGTAGTGGTTTTTAAAACCGCTTCCATAACAGCGGCCACTGAAGACCTTTCATTTCTGCAACGGTTGACCTTTATCAAAACCGCTGCAAATTCACAAAATAACCGCTACAAAAGTTTGCTTCGTTTTTGTAGCGGTTAAATTCAGTCATAGATTGTCATTGCAAATTAGTAGCACTTTGATCTTAAACCACTACAAAGTCCATGATTTAGTATTAGTAGCGGTTTTGTTAACCGCTATTATGAAACCGCTGCTAAATGCCCTTTTTTTAGTAGTGGCTGGTTTTTATAGTTTCAATAAATTTTTAACCACATTTTTGTAGTTTTTTTTCCTTTTTATCAGATCCTTGCAATTTCATAGGTTTTAATTAGGTTCCTCTATTTTTTTTCCTTTTGATCAAGTCCTTCTAATTTCACATAATTTTTAATTATATGCTTCTTGGTTTTTAATTTTATTTTTAAATTAATAGTTACACATTTTGACAAGATAATTAATTTAACCATTTAGAAATAAATCATTAATTAGAATAAGGAATTATAATTAACTATAAATTAGTTATTATATTCCATTTTTAGAAAGTTTATTATTATACACCAAAGTTTATAATTATAAAAAGTAAATTTGCATTTAAAAATTTCAAAATAATATTAAAATAAGATTATTACAATAATTTATTATTTACAGAAGATTATTAGTTGCCGTACAAAGAATAAAAACTACAATGACCTAATTAAAAATGAGAAGTATCTAATAAAAAGTTAACAACTACAAGGATGTATTTAAAAACATGTCAAACTAGAAAGACTTGATAAAAAGCCAAAAAAAAAAAAAAAGAAGGCATAGGGATCTGATTAAAAATTTGATAAAGCCATGTGATCCCGAAGATGAATTATTCCTTTAGAATTCCTTTACTAGATCATTTAAACTTTTCAAAACCAATGTAAGCAATCCAATGCCCTTTGATAATATTTACGAAATCCCCACTATCTTTTCATTGGTTCTTTACCCATAAAGGTGTAATTTTAATAATAAGGTTTTTTTACTAGAAGTATATGATACAATTACGTTTAATTAACCATTATCAAGTGATTTTATTATAATGTCACCTCAGAGTCTCCTCATCTCAATTTTTTTTTTTGTAAAGATAGCATGCACATACATTTGCTTATATATATAATCTAAAATTTAGAACATGCTCTTTTAGCATTATATCATAACACTGAGATTAGCCACGCAAGAAAAAAATGAACATCATTAATATCCTTTAAGTGCATATAAATGTGGTAGCTAAGTAACGATAGTAGTATTGCTGTAATGTGATCATAGGTTCAAAAATTGAAAACAATACACTTGTATGGATGTGTAAATCTATCTATCTATCTATCTCTCTCTCTCTCTCTCAACTTCGTCTATGGATGTGTTTTATACGTACATATAGACTCACAAAAATCAATTTTTGCATGATGAAGCCAAAAGACTTGGGAGAATTAACTAAACAATTTTGATTGTTGCTGTATCAGAATCAGCAACATCACCATCGTCTTTCCTTCTCCTTGTTTCTTCGCTAAGGAACTTTGATGCTTTTGGAATCATCGCTAAATCTCTTTCCATTTGTTCCTTCTTAAGTCGCAGCTCTTCGAATTCTCTGTTTAGAGACTCTTTCTCGTCACCATATAAATTCGCAACTGCCTCGTGTTGCAACAGAGCTCTCGCTTTCTCAGCATTTTCCTGTGAGAAAGAATATCAAATTGTATACTTAAAGCGATAAAATATTTTCCTAGATAAAGAAGACGAAGACAAAGAACTCAGATTGAGATTGGCAGTTATTAGCTAGATACATACAGGATTGATGAGAGATTTCTTTTTCAAAACAGCATCAAGGTGATCGCCTGTCATTGTTTTTATTTCCTCTAATCGGAACATTATATTTAACTTGTCCACTGATATAGATAGCATGTCCACCACCAAGTTCAGGTCTTTAACTCTTGTCTCAAATTCTTCATCCAATATTTTATCCCAACTTTCCAGTTCCTCCAACCTATCACAAAATCCCATATTTTAACATTATATGTATATATATTATTACAGTACTAATCAACGTCAGAAAGATATTCTATCTCATTGAATAAAATATTTAATAATTATATGTATGCCTAACAAAGTTTAATTGAACTCAAAAAACCATTTCAAGTGTCTGATGTACTGTGTAATAGACACATATAGGAACATATAGTAGCACACATCAAGAACGAGTAACAAGAATCAATATAAGTAACTACTCATCAGAAAGCTCGGAAACACATCAAGATCAAAGAAAGAGTTTAAGACAATTCTTGAAAAATCAATTTTTTTTTCTACAACAGCTCTTATCAAGGGATTTATCGATGTGTGTGATAATAGATAAACTGATGAGCGTGACAGAGAGAGACTCGAGAATTAGAAACATACTCAATAATGAGTTGCAAGAATCAATATCAGTAACTTATCAGAAAAGCATCAAAAACAAGTTAATGCAATTCTTGAAGGATCAATTTCAGATATCAGAGAAGTTTTAATTGTTTGATCAATGTGTGTGATGATAGAGAAAGAACTCACGTAAAATGGGGCAAGAATCAATATCACAAGCTTAACGGAAAGGACACTGCTGATGCGTGTGACAGATCAAAACTCAAGAACGATCGAGTTTTTGCAGCAAGAATCAATATCAGTAAAAGGCATATCTCGCTTTAAGATAATTCTTGAAGGATCATTTCAGAGATTAGAAAAGTTTTAATCAAGGTGTTTCATCGATGTGTGTGATGGAGAAGAACATTCGTAACATGTTTAAAAACTCACCGTAAAGTAAAAACCGATGTCTGTGACAGAACGAGACTCAAGAAATGAGTATTTTCTTGAAAGGTAGAAAGATAGATTAAGTTTTAAGAACATATACCTTTGAGAACGAAGACAATGGGCGCAGGTAGTGCAGTTGGGAGGAAGGATCCGATGGCAGCGATGGCTCAGGAAGCGGCTGCAGCGACAAATCCTCGTCGGAGAAGGACTCTTCTTTCTCTCCGTCTCCGGCTCCGGTTCCGGCTCAGGATCCGGTTGCGGCTCCGTCTCCGGCTCTGGTTGTGGCGGAGGATTGCGCCTCTTCTGGCTACGTCGACGACGAGTCGGCATACTATGACCCCTCAATGTGAACGCCCTGATCGAAATGAACTCTCTCTCAGTTGATTGATTCTTTTGTACGTTTTACAAGAAGAGTATATAAGTGTTTACACTTTACACACACACGACTCTCTACTTCATAGCTGTAACTCGAGTTAGCAGTTTGAAAATATTTAAAGGATGTATATTAAAAATAAAAAAAAATATTTTATTTTTCATTTAAAATTTTGTGATATCATTCAAATGTAAAAAGATTTTTATCTTATCTTATTTTGCATGAACGTGAATTTGCTTTACAATGACAAATATGCCTTTAACAAGCTACATTGTATGAACGTGAATTTTAAGATTCTGTACATAATTTCCCCTTCATTTTATCTTTAAATTATATATAATATTTATTTTTAATTTTGAAATATTAAATATTTTGATATAGAATTTCCATCGAGCTACATTGTACAAAAAATGATGAATTATAACACACATTCATCATTTTTAAAAAAAAATCATGGTTTATTTTTTCACTCTTGATTTAAAGAAAAATTATTAGTATTATTTCATTTTTTATTATAGTCATCATAGTTTAAATATGCATTATTTAGTTCTAAATAAATTAATATTTTTATGTGATCTTTATATTTAGCAATTAAAAATCAGGCCGGGTATATTGGACGGGTAAGTCAGTGGTTTGTCAGCTTCTTGCGCTGTGGGTCCTGCTTTTGGTTTCGTTCATTATCATCGTTGATTTCATTCAACAGTAACCTCCGGTTATTTCACACCAATTCAATTTCCCAATCTTGGCTATCTCCTCCTCCTTCGCCGTAAGCCTCTTCATCATGCCCACCTTGGTTGGCCATAGTATACATAGCTTGAAAAGAAGTGTGATTTGCTTCTTTCGTCGCAAGTTTCTTGCTTCCGTTTCCGCTGGATGCCGTCTCATTCGCCACCGCACTCATGGTCTCAAGCAGCAGTTGCAAAAAGCTAGTGGGATCTGCTGCATTGGCTTTGTTGCACAGGATGCGCGTGGGATCATCTTGCTTCGTGGAGAAGAAATCAGCGTCGGAGTATCGCAAGAAGCACTTGTCAGACCAACCCACGGCCTGTGTAGAGTTGAGGCACTGCATGATAACTGGTTGCCTAGGAAACACATGCTTGGTCAGAACCTTGGTGTCTCCACCTCTCTTCAGATCTTCTCCATGCGACTTCTCACTGCACTCTTTCTCCGCACTCTTCTCACCGGAACAAGATCTCAAACTATTGTTGCTGATTCTCTCTGAAGGAATGGAAAATATTCTGTTTGATGCCAAAAAAAAAAAAAACTCGTATGCTCTGCTTGTTAAAGGATAATAAAAAAAATGATAATATGTCAAGTTGGATTCTTCCCTATCATCACTTTCATTGGAAAAACTTAATCCGTGCAATAATTCGTTGGTATCTTTACAAGTGGTTTCTTATGATGATGCTCAGTTTATACCAGAAGGTTGACATGTACAATCCAATGGCCTATTTCTCAGGACACAAATCTGTATTGCTCAAAGCCAACCCTAAAATATAATACACTATGCCTTGATTTTATACTTCTCACAGCTTCTTGTTTGAAGATCTCCATATATCTTCTTGGAGACGTACCTCTCTTGGGGAAATAATTTCTACGTGTTTCCAACAGATCGTCGAGTTTCCAAGTACCTAGGGATAACCTGTCCATAACAAAAGCATCTACTTTGAAACCACTTTCAGTATCCACATCATTATTGTCAATGGAGCTAGGAGATGGAGTTGCTGAATCTGAATCAGCATTGTTATCAATTGTTCTGTACAAATTCAGGTCCAACTATAGGAGTAGTTTAAAATTAATCTGTACAAGTTTTAAGGCCGTAACGAAAATATAACTGCAATTAATCTGTTCTAGTAATATTTGATACGAGCAGTTTAAAATTATAGTAAAGATGGAATGGATAGGAAATATAATTATAATTGAAAGAGTAAAATTTTAAAACTCGATCTTTTGTTTAAATCGAAAGAAAAAGTATGCAAGAACATTATTTTAGGACCACAAATACTATTAAAAATAATTTAGATTTTAAATTCGACTTAACAGGGGGAAAAAGAACTCTTTGCTTCAGTAAAAACTCCTCTATGGCCTTCATCCTTTAAGGACAAGTACTGTAACTTGGTTGACCATCGGGGTCCAATATATGAATATATACACATGATTATACATTTATAAATGTTAAAAATGTATTAATATAACCAGCAAAAGTTAATTCTAGTAAAAGAACTTTGAGTGCTTAAGCACAAAGTTTTGGGAATTTCGTTCCCAAAACGGTGCACACAAGTCGAGACAAAACCACCTTCAATTCCGTAAAAACCATTTCAAAATCCATAAAAACCATCTTGAAATCTGTAAAACTATCTAGAAATCTGTAAATTTTTTTCTTCCAACAGAGTTTCCAAACTAGTTTGTCACTCAGTTAAAATTGGGACATGGCTTAACCTTTTGAAACTAACGTGTTAACAGTATATTTGACAAACTTCCTTTTGAGACTCACATATTGCTATTAAAACATCGTGCTCGGGAATTCCGTTGGGAAAATAGATTTTGCAGATTTCGAGACATTTTGAGAATTTCGAGATGGTTTTACGGATTTTAAGATGGTTTTTATGAATTTCAAGATGGTTTTTACAGATTTCGAGATGGTTTTATGGCTTACGTGCACCGTTTGGAAAAATGGCTTTTCAACCAGGCACGATTACGCAACTTACTATTTTGTAAATTGCACTAACCTGTTAACCACCTGAGTTACATGCTAACGTGCTTTTCGACAAGCATTATTATTTGTGTGTTTCAGAAATTCGTTAAAAGAAATGAGTTACAACTTTTGATGTGATTTTATGAATTTTTAGATGGTTTTTACAGATTTTAAAATGTTTTTGTCTTAACATAGAAAATGAGTTATCAAACAAACACTCGAATAGCTTTTCACTATTCTTCTCTCCAATTTAAAATCTCCTCTCCATTTTCTATCTCAACTTTTTTCCATCGAAGTCAAGTCACAGTACACCAGCAGCAAATGATGATTTTCAACCCATATTGGTTCTTCTTGGAAAGATCATATAGCTTTTCGAAATTCACCCTTATAAACTCAATATATTACTTACGCTCTATCCAATCTCTCCTTAAAATGTGCATTTTTCAATCTTCTATTCTTCTAGGTGAACCAAGAACCATTAAAATCTAGATAAATTACAATCTGAAATCTAGGTCCTATGCCTTTCTCCTAATCTTTCGTTAACAAACAAAATGTCATTTAACGTCCCTAACAAATAATTACCATGAACCACGGAGTTAGACAGCCCTCTA
The DNA here is from genome assembly GCA_025593235.1 of Vachellia pachyceras. NCBI lineage: Eukaryota > Viridiplantae > Streptophyta > Magnoliopsida > Fabales > Fabaceae > Vachellia > Vachellia pachyceras. Next base: position 10,717 of record JANTPZ010094242.1, read on the forward strand.
AATCTAAGTAAGCTTCTCTCTTCTTTCTTGTGTAGACAGTACTAAGCCACTTCTTTAATTCTTTTTCCTCCACATTATAATTAATATCATCACTTCACTCAAAATTAAAAAAGAAAAACTCAACTTCACAAAATTATATGACATACTCAGCGTGTTTGGAACAACGTTTTCAAAAACTAAACGCATGTTCAACAATATTTTCCCGCAAAACGAGATAATCTCCTCCACATATTTATCTCGATTTACGTAAAAGTACTTTTTTACCGCGTTCCTAAACGGGCCCACTAACCACACACATGCCCATACCAATTCTTGTTTGTACCGTATCCACACTCTTCACTGTAGAAGCCAATTTGAGAAGCTTGTTTTGATTTGGGAAAATGACAATTAAGTCCCAAGCAATGGAATTAATGAATGAAAGGTCCCAAATATTCAAAAAATTATCATAAGGTCCCAGAAGTAACTATTAAGGTTATCATTAACAACCTCAGCAGCTTTTATTAACAATCTCGGCAGTTATTCCTGGGACCTCATGATAATTTTTTGAATCTTTAGAACCATTTTATAGTTAATTACCTTACTTTGGACTTAATTGTCTACATCCAGCACATTAAAAAGAAAGTAATTTGAAGGTGCAATCAGCGTCCTGAAATTTTATCAATGCAATTGTACCTCAATATAATAAAAATAAAGCAATTCCACCCCTCATGGTAAATGAGTGAAAACAGATCAATTTAATTTTGGGAAATTTATTGGGAGGTCCCAGAGATTTATTTAATGAATGGTTCCAAAAAATAAAATATTTATTCTGAGGTCCCATTGAGAACATGAGGTGTTGTCGATCCAGTGCATGATGTTGTCAATAAAAGGACTTGATGTTGTCAATAGGACCTCAGAATAAATATTTTGTTTTTTGGGACCATTCATTAAATAAGTCCTTATTTGAGACCTCCCAATAAATTTCCCTTTAATTTTTAGAAAACGATGACACCTAAGTAATTAAAATGCCACCTGTGATTTGCTTTTTTTTTTTAATTACTTAGATGTTACTGTCTTGAAAAGATAAAATGATTTGTGAAAGAGCTAACATCGGTTTACAGCCTATTACCATAAGGGGTGAAATTGCTCCATTTTATTATATCAAGGCAAAATTGCACCGACACATTTTTTAGGTGTTGAATGCTTCTTTACCCTTTCAAATATAAGATGTCAGCCTTTCTTTTATTTTCCATGTTAATTACATTGTATTAAGGCCTCTTTAAAAACTCATTCTAAAATCTAGATTTAGTTTTAAAATCTAGGTTTTAACTTAAAATTTAGGTTTTGTTCAAGTATACAAAATTTTCTGAAAAGCTATTTTGGTTACAAAACCTAAGTTTGAAACCTATGTTTTGAAACCTAGGTTTTCTCTTTCCTACTTTTTTCATTATTTCTCTTTCCTCTTTCCTACTTTTTCTTTCTTCTCTTTCCTTTTTTCTACTTTTCATTCTTTCTCTTTCCTCCTTCCTATTCACTTTTTTGCCTCGGAATCCGTAAAAGTTATGGGGTGTTTGGCAAAGCTTCTGAACACCCCAAAAGCACGTTCAACAGTTTTTTTTCGCAAAACAAGATAATCTCCTTCATACATTTACCTCGTAAATGGTAAAAGTACTTCTCCATCGCTTTCCCAAACGGACCCAATAACTTCTCAAACATAAATCACTTTTTAAAACTTAAGTTTTGCCTCGAAATCTGTAAAGACTATTTTGAAAAGAATTTCCAAACAAGCCCTAAACCGGGCATGCCGGTTAAAATGATGGGTGTTTTAGAAAACTAACACAATTTAATTTTAACTTATGCAGACTGTTTTGAGTGGATCCTGGTCCCTACAATGCTGAATCCACTATAGATGGGACAAGGAATTTTATAAACATATTTAGGATTTGTTTGAAAGCTATTCCCAAAAAATTTAAGTTTGATTTTAAAATTTAAGTTTTGACTCAAAACCTAAATTTTGTCTAAGTACAAAATTTTTTTAAAAAAGCTATTTTGGTTATAAAACCTCGGTTTAAAATCTAGGTTTTCTCTTTCCTACTTTTTCCACGTTCATCTTTCCTACTTTTTTCCTTTTTTCTCATTCCCCTTCCTACTTTTTCTTTCTTCCTCTTTCTTACTTTTTCTTTCTTCTCTTTCC
>JANTPZ010094243.1:0-13910 GCA_025593235.1 Vachellia pachyceras
TTTGAAAAAATATTTATTTTTATACATAAATAACAATAAAATTGAAAAAAGAAACAAGTATATACAATTATGTGTTATGTGATTTATGAACATTCAACATTAAAAAAAAAGTTCGGCTAATTGGCCAGCCCACCAATCCATGCAACCTACACCTTGGCAGAGTCAAAACCCACCATAGGTCGTAGGTTAATTCTATTTTACCGACTCTACTCTTTAACCATAATTATTTTCTTATCTACTTACATACTCTTTTAATCCCAACTGCCAATTAAATATTTTCCTCCTTGTCCAGAGTAGTATATATGTAATCACTGACCATTTAGTTCAACTGTTATAAATCCTGACAAATCCTCTAAGTTAAAATGCGATACATTTAAGATATCCGATACTCCATGCATGCAGAACGAATCACACACACACACACACATATTCCATCCGGGTGCAATAAAGGGAGGGACCATCCTTGTTCAGCCAAGTCATATGCCATACGTGTAGGCAAGTCCCTCTCAACTTTCCCATTTCAGTATGTCCGGCTATTCATTCTCGATGACCCATATCTACCGTTTACAGAGAGGGTTATTAAATTTTTAATATGAATATAATTTTTTACACTTTTTTATTATTGTATAGATTGTTATTTTCTTGAAACGTGTATACATTAAATATGTTTAAAATCGAGATTAAAATTCAAATTTTCAATGCAAGGAAAACTCATATACCATGGTTTCGTAATTAAACAGCACTCTTATGCAAAGTCAGACGGTGGTATTTGTATTGAGAGATGATTAACAAAGTCGAATGTTTTCCGTAATTCCGGTTAAAACTGTTGAAACTAATCCATGATTGTTACCAGAAAAGTATATCGGTGTTGAATAATTAATCATATCAGAATCAAATTGCATGCATATCTTCAGAAAATAACAATCGAATATGTCCAATGTCGTGCTGTCATGATGTGGTATACGTTGAGCAACTTGCTGGATGGTGTAAAGCAGGAGGGGAAGGGGAAATGCAGAAAAGGGAGAGATTGGGGAAGAGGAAGAGAGAAGGAGATTAAAGGAAAAATAAACAGATAGAGATTCCGAGAGAGGCGAAAAAAGAATATTATTTCTTTAAATAAAATAGCTGTATACAGTGATATATACTAGGACAGTCTCACCCAAATCCATGATAGGGAAATCAAGTGCAACAATGATGATATCATTAAATCAAATTAAAATAAATGTTAATCAAAATATATGATCATAAAAACAAGAATCGTTCGGCTTTAAGTGCAATGGTTTTTAAACCCACGATATTAAATGCAATAACCTTCAAATATTTGCGGGATCCTCCTTAATTATCCAAACAATTTATATGCCAATTAATGGCGTTGTTTGAAAAAATAAACTGTGCTAAAAATAAAAGAACTCAGAGAACGTAGCTGATGAGCAGGAATAAAGGTACGTAGGATTTTTCTCCATCCATATCGTTCATTATTCTTTAGCTAAAAACGTATTTGCAATCATCGCGAGTATATATTCTATGAATGAGGAAAAGCTTTACTATCGGCCTATTTTGTGAAAGCTTTTTCTCACATTTCTATTATATTACATATAAATCGAGATAAAATTTCTCTCATATACTTACTCTAATTTACGTAAAAGCATTTTTCTATTACTTTCTCAAACACATATTGTAATACGTTTCCATTAACAAGAAAGTGCCGCCCACACGGGCGAGAAGGACATGACACTAACGAGGCCGGTCTGGTTTGATTGGGACTTCGCAGTGGCCATTCACATCACATTCTTCTCTTTGGCGCAACCATCCCATCTTTGCTTAACCCTCGTACTTTCTTCCACTTTATTTTTTTTGCCGATAAATGATCAGGTTATACCTGCGAAGCCCTTGAGATATAAGCGTCCTCGCTATAGGAAAAAAATACAACAGGTCTCGTAATAGGGCCTTAGGAGAGAGTACATAACGAGTGGTGGTGTTGATAATGGTAAAGTTAAGTTATCACTTATCACAATCAAACTTAATTAACTGATTTGACAAAGGATCAGCAGTGAACCAGACAGCCAGTTCAACCCATGACTGATAAGAAGAAGGGGCAGATCGGACTAAAAGAAAACCATTATTCAAGAATCGAATAAATCAAACAAAAATCGGTAAAAAGAACCGGCAAATTTTTTCCATTCAAGCAAGTAGTTAAGATGAGTGATAATATTTTCTTTCCACTTTCCACTTCTCTCGACTTTTTCTCTCATCCAAACGGAGCCTAAAAGTTTCAAAATGTTACAAAATTGTATCATTTTACTAAAAAAACCATTGTTAACTGCTAAAAAAATTAGAATTAACAATCATTGGACTCGTTTAGAAATGTAGTGGAAAAATATTTTTACGTAAGCAGAGGTAAATATGTGAAGGAGATTATCTCATTTCGAAAAAATACTGTTGAACGGATTTTTGAACTCCCAAAAAATGTTAAGGAACATGGCCATTAACATTTAGGGTAATGTTGCTATGTTTTGTCTTTTAATCTCCTCCACAACTTTTAAATAATTTGAACGTTTCATGTAGTTTTTTTGCGCATGTTTGACAACAATTTTTTTGAAGTCCGTTAGTTTACAAATTCTAATTTTGATAACTCATTCTTTTAAAATACATTTTAAGAAAAAACTCATTTTTAGTAAAATAAATGTATTATAAATTCAAAATTTATTTAAATATAAATACATTCTATCAAAATGTATTTTGCATAAAATGCAGTCTTCCATCAATTTTCCAGACGCGCAATGATCGCCTACAATGGTGCTTCTCTGAACATTTTCAGTACGTTGTCAGGTTGCACTCGACCTGTCTCCAACGGCACACTTCCTTTTAAGCCTGTAGTCTTTAAAAAGATTTTTTTATTTTATTCCTTCTGTGGTGTACATTTTGTTGGTCAGAATGTGTGGCAATTTTTCAATCGGTTCCATTGCCGACTATAACGGGTCATACTGATGGTTGAACAACAAGAGTTTTTTTTTTTATAAATCATCCGATATCCTGAGTTCATTATTCGTTTCAGACTAATATGAACCCCCCGTGAGGAGACCTTACGGTGGTAGTGAGGTACTGATGAGATAACATCTTTGAGGTTGCGTTAATTATCGCGGCTGTCATTCCGCAGGGTTCGAACTCTTGACTTGAATGATGGTAATCGCCCTTGCCAACTCTAGAGGGTTGATTGTATATGGATATGTGACGAGTCATACTGATGCCACAAAATTATAACGAGTAATGATTTTTTAAAAATCATGCAATTTTAATTAACAACCCCTAATCAGCCTACATGTTAACTGTGAAGTTAGAGAGAGATAGTAAATGAATGATACGGAAAAGAATACGGTTGTTTCGATCAATTTAACGGAATCGTTAAATTATATTGTTCTAAAAATTAAAGATTATATTTATTTTGTTACCATTCAAAAATTAATTATGTTCAATGTCGCACATAAAAAAATATTGTCACTGAAAGTTTTATAATTGAACTGCATTGCTATTCCCTAAATTGCATCGTTCTTAAAGGGGCCTTTGTTTCTTTCATTCATTTTGCATTTAATAGTCGAAAGAACAAAGAATGCAGTAGAAGAAAATTATGGTGGGTTTGAAATTGGAAGATAGTAGTACTAAATTCCACACGATAACCCCCACGACCAGTCTTAATGATTTGTTTGAACTTCACATATCTTATTTTTACTCACATTTTCATTTTGAGAGATTAGTTTTTTTTTTGGGAGGAAGGGGGGCTCCATGTTGTTGTGTTGTTTAAAAATTTAATTGAGAACAATCTCTAGAATTGTACAATGCTGTTCAAAATTTAAAAGGATTAACTTTAATGGTCCCGACTTGCTTTTTTTTTTTTTTAGTTTTTGAAATAGTATATTGGAATTATCTAACTTTAGCACAAACCAGAAGAGACGAAAGGAAGAGAAATGGACATAATAAAGCGTAGATGGAGATGGAGATAAGCAACACAAGACTATATGATTTGTCCGGCTGTTTAATGGTCCCGGCGGTGTTCATAGCACGGGGCGTTAATGGAGATTTGGTCCCCTCATCCTTCTATAGTGTATGCAGCTTTTTTGCAACTTGCACTCTGAGCGCTGAAGGTTTAATAACCTAATTGCATGAATGGGAAGGTTGGTGGCTCTCTTCAATGCCCCATTTGGAAAGTGAAAGTGATTTTTCATGCAAGTGAAATTGAAAATGAGTTTTGAATTAGATGATGGTGATGGGATATAATTTTAATTAAAATATATGAATTTATAATGTAAAAATACCAAAATGCCCTTATTGTTTGTATTGGAGGGCACAAGGGAAGATTAATAAATTTTTTCAACATTTTCCTTAGAATTGTTAAGGGCTTTTTAAATTGTGTGGTTAAGAAGCATACTTTTTTTCAATACAAACACGTGCTAACGCCTCTACGATCAGCTTCCTCTACTAGTATCCATACAGATGGCTTTTTCAACACAAATGCGTCCTAGCGCCTCTACGGTTTCTCTCTCAAGTTTTCGCTTTTCATTTTTTCATATGTGTATCTCATGGAAAGCTCTAACCATCTTTTTATAGCCATTTAAAACTTATCATTTTGAATTTAGAAACATATATTCTATCTATTTCAAAATTCAAGTCTCATTAGAAACTTTAAAATCCGAGAAATTAAATAAAAATGGTTTTATCTAAATCTATCTAACATATATAATTTCTTTCAAAGGTTTTTCTGTGAACTTTTGTTGGAAAACATTAAAAATGGGGTGATACTACCCCTTACATATAAAACTTTTGAGATGACTTTGAATTAAAAAAAATTTGAGGAATTGGCCAAAAAAAAATTTGAGGAATATTGTTCTTCAATAAAACTATTTAGATAAATTTGTAATTGGACCCTTTCTTCAAATTCAGATGCAAATCCAATCGGTTATATTTATCTTGAAAACAAGATTGGCAAATCTGGAGAAATTTCACAAAACCAATGTATGGACATGGGACGCGTCTCATGCAGGCTATGAGACGGTAGCCACCTTCAGCATCTACAGTTAAAATATCATAAAATACCTTTAACATATAAAATAAGTGGAAGGAAAAAATAACTTCTTTAAAAAAATGACTAACCTCGCTTGTAAAATAACACTGTTTTTTATTATAAATTAATTTTATAGCAGTGTGAACATTAGTGTTTCTTGTGCACAGACATTGATAATTACAAATTTAGATAGAAGCACAGATATCCTCCTCTCAATGTTTTTTTTTTTAATTTCAAGGATTGCAGGCCAGAGTTGAACAATTTGTTGCTATTAGTGGGGCCTACAACTACCTGTGAATTAGAGATCTGGAAACTCGTATGAGACTAGGCCAGGTTGAACTACAGGAATTGGGCCTTGTATGGACCACATTATTGAATTGTAAAAAATATAATATATTATTTTTAAAATAAAAAATATAAATGTGGCGGCCTCCTATGGGTGGGCTTGGCGGACTGGCTTTTGCAAGCCCAAACCCGTCAGTGGCTGGTGATCCGTATTACCAGCTTTAGTGATATGGTATTTCCCAAATTGGAGGTTACATGTTCCATCCCGCTATTATAACTCTGGGTTGTCGCTAATACCTACCACTTTAAATAAAAATAAGGAGAGTGCAATTGTAAAAAGACGCCCATCATCAGTGCTGATTTGTCAGCTGCTAAGTGCAGGGAAAATGGTAATTTTCACAATTTCAATAAATTTTCTGAAAACTGACAATATTAGTTTCTCTTAGTCAGTACACGTGATTCCTCATTTTATATGGCCTGTATAAAGGGTTGAATGGAATGAAAAAGAAAATATCATAATAGCAGTTATTTTATTGGTATTCATGATAGAAAGTAATTTTCATGGATAGAAATAATATATTTTGGTAAATACTAGACAACCCATTATAAGGCTTCCCACCTTGACTTTCACTTCATTAGTCCCCAATTCCTGAGTAATAGGCAGGACCTAAAAATATGGCTGTCGCCTATGCGAGCTACCCGGTCATGATTTTCCCCCTTAGAAAAATAAGGCTGCCTTCCTTTTTTTGTATCAGCGTAAATACCATTTAACTATTACCATGTTTTCTTATCCCGTCTAGTTCGAACGTTAATCCTTTGTAATATGTAAATTTCTTTCCTTTTTTTTTTGCCGATCGTAATATGTAAATTTCTATTTCATGCTTTAGACGTGTCGTATCATTTTTTCTTTGTAAAAAAATAAAATAAAATAACGTTGCCTTCCCGCCACCTGGAGGCATCCAAAGGATTTGGGTTAGAAACACTTCCCAGAGATAACTGAGAGATGGGAAGAATCTTCTACTTCATCCGTTCAAATATCTCTCTGGCTTCCTAAATAACGCCTTGGCTCGCTCCCTCTCAGCATGGCTTCGTCTCTCACACTTGTTCTCAGTCCAACCGTGCCTTACAAGTGCTACTTTCTCCGAGACCAATTGGCGCTTTCTCCATTTATCAGACCTTCCTCCTCACTTCGTGTTTCCTTCAGATCTCTCATCTGCCGCTGCTCCACCGATCGCGATGAGGATCGATGGCTCCGTGAAGAGCAGCGTTGGCTTCGCGAGGAACAGAGATGGCTTCGCGAGGAGCAGCGCTGGGCTCGCGAACGCGACTCTCTCCTCCGCGACATTTCTGACCTTAAGCTCCAAATTCAATCCCTAGAACGCCGGATTTTGGCCTCTGACGTGTCTTCTTCCTCCTCGTCTTCGGTTTCCGACGCTGTTGCGAATGTTACGGCGTTGTTGCAGCTTTTGAAGGATAAGAACAGTAATCTGATTGCACAGAGCGGGTCCAGTTCGCGGCATATGGTGCTGGAGGAGAAGACGGATGTGGAAGAAGAGACCGTGAAGGAGTTGATGGTTCAGAACACTGCTAGCATTTCGGATAGAAAAGTGGAGAGGAGGGTGGAAAATCGGAGCGCCTTGAGGACGGGATCGGAAGGAGAAGAGGTTCATGAGATGCAGGTCTGCTAGCAATATCTGTTTCTACTTCTCTCTGATAAATGAAGGCGAGTTTGTGTTTTTTATGCACTGTTTTGGTTGATATTTAGGAATTGATACCGCTGGAATTTCAGTGAGAATGCCTAGGTTAGGATGTCTCAGTGATAAGTCTAGATGGTAAGTGCAACTGGAGATATAGAAAATTTGTTCCGACTTTAGCTCGCTTTAAATATTGGTGGAGCGCTTAACTCTCGAGACCTAAATGTAATTTTTTATTGTAATTTGTGCGATTTTATGTTTATTATTGGCTGACATGAGCCAGATTAAAATTTTAGATAGTAACCGTGCCGGTAGAAGTTGGTTTAGACCTCTTACCTTTGCAATGGATTAAATCTGATGCCTAATATGTTTTTTGATTGATTAATTAATCATCATGTATAGTTTTGAGATCTGTACTGCATTATGCTAAGTTGTTTTGGTTCTCTGCGGCAAGTGTTATTCCTTTTCTTTTGTCTCATTTTTGTGTTTGTTCTATAGAAAGAATTTAATGTCTTCCCTGTGAAACTTGCACTGCCTTGGTTTTTTTATTATACTATTGTTATCGCAGGAAGGAATTAAGAACTAATGTATCACATGATTTGCATGATCTTAACCTTCTGTGCTTCAACAGGAAGCACTGCTAAAGTTGGGATTTTACTCAGGCGAGGAAGACATGGAATATTCCAGCTTTTCCAGTGGAACTGAACGTGCTGTGAAGACTTGGCAAGTTAGTCTTATTTTGCATAATTTATAAATTGTATATGAAGAGAAGAAAAAAGATTTTTTCCCTTCCATGCTGACATGTATAGTAACCTCAGGAGTGCTATACATGGGATTTCACTACACGAATTTCATTGTTCTAATCAGTTTTAGTTTCCAACAGGCAGCATCAAGAGTACCTCAAGATGGCATCATGACAGCTGAACTCTTGGAGAAACTATATATGGAGATAAGGATTAAGGATGCTGGTGGTGTGAATGAGAAAGAAAATTATAATACTATTTTACCCAAGGTGTGCCAACCCTGCACCCCAGAACTATAATGTTACACCTCCAAAAGTTCTTATATTGGACATATATTTTGACATGTGAGAAATCCATCTCTGACTAGAAAATAAAGACCTGAAGCATATTCTTCATTTGGTCCATTATGTTTGGAATTTTTCAGAATATTTTAAGGTGGTCTTGGCATCAGTGCGGTAGTGCCCCTTAAACACATAAATAATCATACCAACTTACAAAATTTCCCTCCATCGATCCATAAAGGTTTCTATTTATGAGCCTTCTTCCTAAATTGGCAGCAACAAGAACATAATTATCACGGGAGATTCACCTGGCATTCATTAAGCCTCTGAAACTCGTGCATGTAATCTCAAAGCTTTTCCCTGAGCTTAATTAGTTGGCATGATTTTGGCTCCTGTAAGAGCACTGTATAGCTTTGAGTTCTTATGATTTATTACGACTACAAGAATTCATGACATTTCATAAAAACACTGACTGGAATTGCAAAATTGCAAAATAAGATTCCATGTGCATGAATATTTTAGGCATGCATTATTTTTAATGAAAGGTGCATGAAGATGCAGAGTGTATCAAAGAAGACTCATGAGACATTCAGTGCCTTTGCTTTACATTTGGATGGGTTGGTAGAAGCTTTCTCTTCCATACTTGCTTTGAGTTAAATTCTCACTAATTAGAGTATCTTCCCTATGTGTATTGTGCTGATACAGTAATGATGAAATATATGTGTCATCTTCGGGCTGGCGTTTCTCTGTGATACAAGTATCTGTTTGACAATCAAACTATAACATGCATAAGCTGCCGAACTATACCTTAATGTGAGTTATTTTTCATGTAGGAAGCTGCAAATGGTGCTCCAGTTGCTTCTGTCACAGAAACTTCTGAGTTCCAGCAAACTATTGTGGGAGATGGTGATACAGAAGTAGATGTCTCCCACCAGCGAGTCTTCCTCTTAGGAGAAAATCGATGGGAAGAACCCTCGAGACTTCGTGCCACTAAAGGAGTTGATAAGGGCAAGACCAAGGATGTAACTACAAAATGCCTTCAATGTCGTGGGGAAGGTCGCTTGTTATGCACAGGTATGTATGTTGTTTCCACAGATACTCTTAACCTTACATATTTAAGTTAACTAGTCTCATTACCACTAGTAAATTTATAGATTGTTATCCTGGGAGAGGAACATCTTTTTGACTGTTTCTGAATTCACTTGTTCAATGCAAGTTGCAAAAAGGAAATAACAGCCTACCCAAATGCTTAATTTCACTATCTGATATTATGCTCAGCTACAAAAATCCCCCCCCCCCCCGCCAAAAAAAAATTTTAATTTACATTTCTTTTATTACAGAATGCGATGGAACAGGCGAGCCAAATATAGAACCCCAAGTAAGAAATGTTATGCCGTTACAGAAATTTTACTTGCTATTTTTTTCCAGTGTCACACAAGACTTTGAAACTCACCCGTGAGTTCTATCATGCAGTTTTTGGAATGGGTGGGTGAGGATGCTAAATGTCCATATTGTGAAGGCCTAGGGTACACAATTTGTGATATATGCGCTGGGAAAACCGTAATATAGGTATGCTATACATTTCTTCACATATTCATACATGTATACGACTGTCCATATTAATGCGTCTCATATTTATTATGTGATGTGATGAAAACTCTAATGGCAAGGAGGTCATGTATATATTTCAAGGTAGCGGGGCTTAAGCGTAGGAGATTATAATATAATATTTTTGAAATCTTGGTAAAATTAAAGAAGACTTGTTCAAGTTAGTATGAGTAATAGGAGTTTTGCTTTCTGAAGCAAGTAATTGATTAATTCGGAATTTGATTTTTAACCTTTGTGTATAGCAAAGCTAATTTGGAGGAGTCTATCACACATCTTCTATGAGCAAATAACTGAGATTTGAGAGCCGGTATCTAATGAACCCCCCTAGGCTTTTATACGGTGATCAATATTATGACAAATTAGAATTAGAATTCACGCTGAATTTTTTATAGTATATTTTTTGTTGGTACCGGAGATACTTTTTTCCCTCGGCAATACTAACGACAGAAGTTTGATTCCCTATATTTGTTCGATACACCAAGCATGTGTTGATCATTTTTTTCTAGAATTAATTTTTTTGAAAATTTTTAATTTTTTTATTGGGCTGAGCGAATTTCTTCTTTGCCTATAATACTTTATTTAAACTTCTCACCTTAGGTTCGCATTATGTGGTATTTAAATTTCTTGCCAATAATTCATGGTTCCGTATTTTATGTCTTAAGCCAATAGTAACTTTATTTTATCTTTCATCATCATTTTTTTGAATTTAATTCGAATAATTTAATTTTCAGTTTTCTATGAAAAAATTGTAAATTAACTATCTTTCCTAAATTACACTATAACTTGTAGAAAGATAATTTAACTTTGTTGCGTGTTATTGGAGGTATAAAATTTATTCGTCAATTCTGCACGTTTTGATGTATGTTTTGATTTAATATATTGACTAGTAGTGAACCCATAGCGCATGATTATTATTTCCATAAGTAATAAAGTAAGAAAAGTCATTCTACAGCTACCTTTACTTTCGCTTAATCTTAGGACTTGTTTGGAAACCAGGTTTGAAACCTAGGTTTCACAGATTCCGAGGTAAAACCTAGGTTTTGAAAAGTGATTTATATTTGGGAAGTTATAGCTTTTACGGATTCCGAGGCAAAAAAGTAAGAAAGAGTAGGTAGGAAAGATGAAAGTAAGAAAGAAAAAGAGAGAAAAAGTAAAAAAGAGAAAAGAGAAAAAAGTAGTAAAAAAAGAGTATGAAAGAGAAAATCTAGGTTTCAAACCTAGGTTTTGAAACTTAAGTTTCCAAACTGGGCTTCCAAACAAGCCCTTAATTTGATACCTATGTTTTATTAACTTTTCATAGCATGCTGTAATGTAGGAATGCTGCAATTTTCATTGATATATATATATATATATCCCATCATCATCATTGTTTATATACATTTCTGTATTCGGTTGAATGAAAAAGTTGTCTTAGGATAGCATAATTAATATATGTTGGTTAATGCATTAATAGGTTAGATGGCCAAAAAAAACAAAATAAATTATGATCAATTTCAACATTTATTGGATTTTAGTAATGTTGCAATTCCTGATCGGCCTCAAATCCAATATTCTTTCTCAGTTTTTTCATCTCTACATTTTGTTAGTCTTTAGCCCAAAAAAATAGCAACTACGTGCATTTCATCATTAAGCTCTTTTTGATTTTTTTAATTAAGAAAGATTAATTATTTTAGATTATATATATTCTATATTATTATATTATACTACTCCAATCTCTTATGGATAAGATTTAGTTAACTTATTTTTTTTTAAAGTAAAGGAGCTAGTGACATTTTTTGAAGCAAAATGTAAAAGTGATACATGATATATATACTATAATTTATTATTCTATATTATTATTTCATTTTTTGAAAGTAAAAAAGTATTTATACTATCATTTTTTAAACTAATTTACTTATAGATTGATACATAATCTAGTGATATACAAATAAATAGTAATATTTAAGCAAAAAAAGTCAATTGGCCCTTAAGGATTGGAAGTAGCAAATCAATTTATAAATTGGTTTAGAAAAGTGATCCATATATTCATTTATTTAACTTCATAAAAAGGAGTAAAGTGAAGTTTATATTAAAAATGATTATATTAAAACTCAAAAGCAGTTAGTTCTGTTTTGTTGGATCGAATAATTTTGATGCATATTTCTGCAATCCGGTATCAGAGCTAAAAGATCCATTGCAACTAGATGACCTCATCGTGCAAAATAGTAATCAACTACAGAAGACCTTAACTTGTTAGAGACGCTAAACGGTAATAGCAAAAACCATTGTTCCTTTCTTCACCAAAAAAAAAAAAAAACCATTGTTCCTTCAACTTCACGGTATCACCAAGCATGTGAAACAAGTTGCACCTTAAAATTACAAATTTGTCTTGGGTTTGCCTTGACCAGCAACACGCCTAGTCAGTGATCGCATGGTCACGAACTCCTCAGCAGCAGTCGGGTGTAATCCCACCTACATATTTAGCATAAAAGATAAGCTTTTGAAAAGAAGCGAACATTCCTCAGTCGGGTGTCATCACATCATCAAATCATTTTTAATTTTATCACGAAAAACCACTCGAACACTAACCGTACACATTCAATCTATTTGAAAAACAAATGTGAATCAATAAACGTTGATTCAGTTGATAAAATACCAATAAACATTCTAACAATAACAAAGAAAAATAAATGTGAATCCATATAGTTCTATCTAAATTTTAATTAGGTACCTAAATTTTTTTCTTATTAGATCCTTGTGGTTTCAAACAATTTAATTTCATGTTTAAATTGAAAATTTATTTTGAATTCAAGTTAATTTTAATTCAATTAAAATTTTAAAATGCAACTTCAAATAAGTTATTTTAATTTCACATAAAACTAAATTTTTGTTTGAATAAGTTTTAAATTTTACGAAAATGTAAATCAAAAGAGAAATTATATTAAAAAGATTTAATTAAATTTTAGATAATTTACTCTACTAATGATTAAAAATTCAATTACAAACTTTAATTTAATTGATTCCAATAATTTTTAAATATTAAAATTTTCAAAACTATAAAGCTCTAATGAAAAAATAGCGGAATTATAAGGAGTTGATAAAAAAAACTACAGCAACCAAACTATAAATCAGTTAAACTATAAGGAGCCATACACACAACAATAATGCCCACTATTAGTCACTGACCAAGTATTGTAGCCTTTGGCTCAAGTATATCCTTGCTGATCCTCATTCCTCATGAATAAATAATAGAAATTTCATATCTAGGTGGACTTATTCTTTGCGCATATTTCAATCCCAATTAATTTTAGGGAGATGATGTTTAAAAAAAGTTGTAATAAACCAATCCGAGTGCCTTACTTAACCCATACTCTCAGGTGAGGTACTTTTGAGACACTCATAATTTCCTCAAGCAGTTTCCTCCAAAACGCTAACTACAGCTCAAAGGGGAAGGAAGCGAATGGTGCTTGCTAGCATTTCGAATCAATGGAACTCAAAGTTGCTACACTAAGCGGAACAAGGCTTCTTGTTGTACAACAACGTTTGACAAATAAAGAAACCCTAATTCTTTTTGCATAACCCTAAGCCCAGTTAGATTTTATTACCCTAAAAGAGGATAATATCATAAACAAATCAAAACAAACTAAATCCTATATAGGCCAAGATAATCCTAGATATCTCATTTTTACCCTAAAATAAACAAAATAAAACTTGATTCAATACTTTTAGTATTCCTCACGTCATGTTACTTTTGTTTTTCCCTGTTACAGAAGAGATCCATCTCAGGTGGCATGGAAGGGAAAAACAAAAGCCTAAGAAACATTTGCATCCAGATGGGTGCTATGTGAAGTATTCTCTTATTGGCGTGCATGATTAATTTTAATGTAACCTAAATAACGTACAATTGAATTGGGGGTACTTTTTTTTTTTTTAAAAAAAAAAATCTTCAGGGTTCATGTATGAGAACAATAGGCAAACTGCCCTATCCGGAATAACAGAGGAATAAGGCAATAAAAGCTGTGAAGTGTGAACTTACCGTGCTGTCAAATTGTGCCTTGGTAGCTCCACACTTCAAAGCAACAGCAATTCCCTAGAGTTGACCACCCAATTAAGATCAGGAATTCATAGCACAAGAAAGCATATTCAAATAAAGCGAGGATCAACAACTGATGCTCAGAAAGAAAACTCTAGATGGCATTTCAACTCTAACAGATGGAGTGAAACCATACCTGAATAATTTCAGGTGCATCTGGCCCACACATTG
>JANTPZ010094244.1:0-12010 GCA_025593235.1 Vachellia pachyceras
AGATAAATCTGGAGTTGGTGCCTGCAATTCTGTTTTACGTGCTGTATGATTTTCTAGCCTCCTCATTGCTTCTTGTTAAATGGGCTGCCCGTACCCGTCTGAAACCCGCCCATTTATATGTAGCCCGTTTAAATGAGGTTAAATGGGTTGACCTACGGGTATGGGCTAGCCCGTACCCGTGAAACATTTAACGGGTGGGTAACGGGTTAGGGCATGGGCTGCCCAACCCGCCCGTTGCTCTGCCCTAGTAAAAATAATGCTCCTGTCTGACAAACTTCTTTTACCTTTTTTTGTTGGGTGGACCCCACTTTATTATTTTTAAATGAGTATTAAAAAAACTCACCCTCTTTCTTGCCCCTCTCTTTCTTCCATTACAGTTAGTCAAAACCCCCTTATATGTAAAATTGAAAATGGTATTCATTTCTTATATTTGGTATAGTGAAATTGGGGTGGAATTGTAAATTGAATTCATTTCCTATATTTGATATATTGAAATTGGAAATGAAAATCAAAATTGGTAGAAACGAAATCCATGATATAACCCATTGAATTGTATTCAATTCCATGAAATTGATTTTTTGGCCCATCATTTTTTTATATTTATATCTATTTCCAGCTTTATTTCCATCTTCATTTTTATTTCCATCAAAATCAATTTCAACATACCAAACTAGCCATGAATTTATCAACACACACTCTCTCTCTCTCTAGTGCTTGCTTTGGATCTGCGCCGATGCTCTTGCTCATTGTGTTAACTGTTTAATTTGTGCTGTTTTCGCTTAGTTCATGATGCCCATTCGAGTCCTGCTCAATAAACAAGCTCGAATAGGAACTCACCATTGCCAAGGCAACCATGACCTCATAGGAAGGAAGCACCACTAATAACCTTGATGACCTTAGAAAGATTAACAGACAAATTAAAACATGGATCAAATGGTAAGTGAATCAACTTATTCACCTAATTCTAAAATTCATAAGAATAATATTACGATTAACGCTCTTGATCTTAAGTTTGGCATTAAGTTTGAAGAAATCATGATGGCCATTAGTTGTGTAACCCTTATATTATATTAAACCTTAAAATTTTACACAATTGTTTATTATTAATTCATTGAGGCCTTGGGCATAAGAGATTGGAGTGAAACATTGAAATAATCATATTTTAATAAATGAACTTACAGCATTTTAAAGGATGTTAGTGCTATTATTAGACTTTTATTGAAGTTAATTGCACTAATATATAATAATTATTAATTATGATTATATGAAATTAAAGATAATAAAGGGTATTTTTGGAAGAAATTGGAATTAAAAGATAAACAAAAAAGAAATTTAATATTAGAAAAGGATCAAATTCATAAATCTATTTATTTTATTTTATTTTTATTTTATTTTATTTTAATTACTATTGTTATGTCATAGGGTGCCATTACTCCCTGATGGTTAGAAGCAGCACGCCGCAAACGCCACCCATCCTCCATTACCCAATTCATTTAACAAGCACGCGGCCCGCGCTGCCACACACCACAAACCAACACCTATATATAGGTTGTGTTTTGGAATTTTGTTGGGAGAAATGATTTTACAGATTCTGAGGTATTTTACGGATTTTTAGATGGTTTTATGAATTTCAAAATAATTTTTATGGATTTCGAAATGGTTTTTACAAATTTCGAGATGTTTTTATCTTGATTTGTATGTACTGTTGGAGAAACGGTATTGTTAAGCAAGTATATATACATCCAACCACATCCATTTGTGGGGGGATTGAGCGGCGCACAGATTCATCATTCATCATCCTTCGCTCTACACACAGGAGACCCCACGAAGCTTCTGCTTGCAGCAATTCATCTAGACGTTCTGTTCCCTCGCTCGTGCAAAAGATATTTCCATCCCCATTGTGGATATGCAGACCTGTGGAAGAAGATGATGGTTTGGGTGTCTAATTTGAAATTTTTCATCACAAGACTTGGCTAGTTCTTTAATTCTCTAATTCAACAACAATGACAGGAGTTTGATTCTTCAATTGGGAGTTTTTAGTTGCTTTAATTTACTGTCCAATAATTGTTTAACAATTCTTAGGTCTTATGATGGATCTCTAATTACTGGAACAATTTTTATTGTTTAATATAATTTATTTTGGACATTACTGTGGCTGAGTTATTGTTTAGCAATTGATATTGGGCTGATTTAACTTTAATTTCAATTATAATATTCTGGTATGACATTTATATTGAATTTAGAGTTAACATTTTGTGATTTTCTAAGGTGGCTTGGAATCTTGGATCAAATAATTTTTTGCTAGCTTTAATTCTATTATTTGAATTTAAGAGTTACAATTAAGCAGTATTTTTATTATCCTTAAATAATAAATTATTAGACTTCTCACTACATGTATCATCTCATGTAATTTATTATATAATCCCTAATTTTATGAAGATTAGAAAATTCATCTTCCCAATAAAATTGGATATAGAAAATTTTAAAGCTAAATAAATTTTCAACAAGTGTGCGAAAAGAAAAGAACATGGATTGAACTTCATTCTTTGTTTTCGATGGAAAAAATCAAACATAATGAGAAAACTTACCAACAAAACTAACATAATAACAAAAGCCATCTAGAGAAACTATTGAGGATGGACCCCATACATCACAAAATAATAAATCTGATGGTTTGGTAGAATGATGTTTAGACAAAGGTGAAAGGAGATGATGACTCTTTGAACAATGACAAGTAAGACATTGGTGCCAAGATTAGTTTGATGAAACTTGAAGAGAGTTGGAGGAGACTTAGCTGAAAAATGCGTGCTGATGGATGACCTAAGTGATGATGCCATTGGTCAATGGAAATACTTTCTCCAAATGATGTAGATGGCAATGAAGGAGGTTGGAGACACTGGATGGGATATAAGGCTTGTTTGGGGAAGCCGTTTACCTCCCTAAAAGTCATTCCTGCTTTTACTGAGACAAAATTCCTCTCACATATTTACCTCGGAATTGTGTCCGTTTTCCAACGAACTATCCAAACAAGCTCATAGTTTGTTATGGCTCAGTCCTTGAAGAAGAATGATTTTAATGTGAGTGTCCTTAATAGAATAGGCATGAAACTCAAAGAATAAATTATTATATAAACAAAATTGAGAGATAGACAAAAGATTTTAGTTATATGAGGAACATGTAAAAGTTGGTTTAAGAGGTATTTGATAGTGGAGGAAGATAGATAGCCAGAGCCAACATTCTATATTGGTGGAGGAGCTTCGTGACATCCCTTAGTCTCACCTTTACACCCCTTAGAATATAATTAGCTAACCACTTGTACTCTTGGTTACATCTCACTCGGACACTTAAAACTTTGTGCACTTTAAATTTCCCCCTTTTAATATATTTACAAACTATATAATTACTTTGGGAAAACATACTGATTCTTGCATGCCTGAGAGCTAATGGCTATAGCTATTCAATTATAATCCATTCAATCCTTTATGGGGCTTAGGGTTATTATATGATCAATTCCATATTAATTATCACAACGGAAGACATAAACGTTCTCTTCACAACGGCCAACTTGCCTCTTTGCCATGGCCAACTACCTCAGAGTCATGAACATGCATCTCGGATCCCCTTCGTCATGACTAACTTTCAACATCATCATGGTTAACTCCTCAAATACAATAATAAATTCTTCTCATGTGCACTTCGCTACGGCCAACTCTAACTTTTGCCATGGCGAAATCCCCCAAATCCTGAGAGGAGTTCCTCTCCGAAGCATTTCATCGTAGCCAACTCATGGTCTTGCCATGACGAAAATAGTTCGAAGGCACATATCTGAACAGCAAAAGACAAGACAAATGATATATACACATCGATCCAACATCAATAAAATCCATACTTAGCTTCTTAACAACATAACCAAGAATAAATATGCTGCTCCTTTCCTCCACCTTTAGCTTTCAATTTAATCATATCTCATAAATACAACTAAGAAGTGTAAACATCAAAATATAAGCATAAATATGCTGCTCCTTTGCCCCACATTTACCTTTCAATTTCATTGCCTTTCCTTTGACAAGATCTTTCACCTGAAGGGTTGTTGTTTTGGGGAGAAGAGATTTCATGGAAAGCTCAGCAGCAAATTATATTAACGACTACATTACATGCATGATCGCTATTTATGATGCAAACTATTCAGCCATTACTACAAGCATACCTTACGACATGCATATGCAACTATATAACTGAACCGAACTGAACTAGCATATGACCAATGTACAACATAACAAGTTATTACATGCTCTACATCACACCACTAAATGAAATGAATCAATCATGACAAACAATCACAATACAATCATAACAATGTAAATACAAGTTAGAAAATCCGCTACTTGTTATGCTTATTGACTTAGCTTTCCTCCTATCCTTTAAGCTTCGGAGGTTTCCTTGACCTTTTTAGCACCTACAATACCATAGTGAAATTCCAATTACCAACTAACCATTTGGATTGCATTATAGCCCCTTAACTTCCTTACCTCCTTTTCAATTCTAGCTTCCCAACTTAGTTCCCTCTAGCTATTACACAACATCACAATTCTCTTCCCTTGGCTTCTCAATTTTTGGTCCTACAACCCCGATTGGCTCCAATTTAAAGGCCCCAAAACAACTATAATCTAGCTGCCTGCAAGTTTCATAGCATTAGCGGAGACGAGTTTTAGGACTTACCTTGTCCAATTTGAACTTTAGACCAACTTCTCTCTCTAAAAACCTATGGACTGCAGCTCCTCTCTCTAGAAATATATGGAATCAGAAGAAAAATAATCGATTAAACAAAGGGCAGAGGCTATAGGATTGAAGAATAGGAAGATTTCGTAACAAAAATGAATCCTTAACTCGAGTTTTAGCCGGATTTCACATTTGGTCTTCCTTTTCTCTTCCTCTCCTGCGCTCTCTCTTTTCCTTCTCTTTTCTACTGTTTTGATTCTCAAAACTGTGCTCCTCCTTCTCTTTTATAAAAGCGTTGGCTTCCTTTGGAAGTTCCTCAACTTGCCAAGCAAGTTGTCCAACTTAGTGAGCAAGTTTCTTGACTTGTTCCTACATTTCTGTCTTCCGAATTCCTCTGGTATATGATAGAGCAACTTATCATAAACAACTTATATTTCATAATTATCTCCTCTTGTGCTCTTTCATATGGTATACTGACACTGGCATTTGGATACTTCTAAGCTTCTCAAAATAATTATTTACTTTATTCCCTCATTTTCCTTACTTGGAGGCTAAGCAAATATATTCTGAAAATTCTTTCTATGAATCCTTTGATCACTTTACTAATCTATGATCATAGAAAATTCTCATAATTCAAGAGGTATTCCTTATAATTTTTTCAACCTCAAACTCTTTCTTGAAATGCCTTTTCGAAAGTTTTCTTTATTTCCTCCTTTCCAAGATTAAATGCCCTTTTTATTTTCTTTTAGGGACTTTGCTCTAACCTTAAACCTAGCCTGTAATTAATTTTATAAAGTGACATAATCAGCAAGCTATTTTTCCCCAGTTTCACATAATTATCCGAGGTCTCTTGCTATTTAAAATAATCATATCTGGCTTAAAAATTCCTTAAAAAGCCAAATATTAATTAATTACTGAAAATCCCTTTTGAGGTTATTTCTGCTTTTTTAACCTCAATCTTACCTCAAATATACTTTAGGGAATTATTCTGAACATTTCTGTGCATTGGGCAAATTCTTGACTTTTTGATCAAAATTACTCAAATGCCCATGACATTTGCCATAATTACCATCTGCCCTTTCTTGGCTAACAGGCACTTAACCTCTTCCTTACGGTGTTTGAAACTCATATAACCCTTAACTAGCTTTATTCTTTCGTTTAGCCATTTATTTCTAGTACATAAATTTTGGGATGTTACAAGCTTTATCACCCACTTGAACCGGATCTGAGCTTATGTAAGGTGTGAACCCAAGATTAGGGAACTTAGAAGTCATGTGGTTTGTTGCAATAACATTCGAATACCAAAGGTTCTCATCCATTGGAGGAGGATAAATAGAGTAATAAGTAGAGAATCAGTTTGGTCCGGAAGCTTGATAGGTCTGGTTATTCCAGTGATCTAATAATATTTTATTAAAGCAATTTATAATATTTTAGGGGATTTTAACATTATTATTTGGTCTTTATTGAATTCAATTGCATTAATTATTATTAGAGGCAATTATATGAAAATAAAGCTAATTAAGGGTAAAATGGTCACAATGTTTTATCATTTTATTAAATAATTGATTTTTTTAGCACATTTGATACTACTCAATGTTAATTTTCATTGAAAACACCCTTGGAAGAAATTGAAACCAAAAGATAAATTTAAGAAAAATGCATTTCAGGACCAAAATTAATGGCAGAACTAAACAAAACAAAACGTCAGCTTTACTTAGGGCTTGTTTGGAAGCTATTCTTATAACTTAGGTTTGGTTTCAAAAACTAGGTTTTGACCCAAAACCTAGATTTTGTTCAAGTACAAAAATTTTCAGAAAAGCTATTTTGATTACAAAATCTCGGTTTAAAACCTATTTTTTTCTTTCTTACTTTCTCCTATTTTTCCTACTTTTTCTCATTTCCTCTTTCTTACTTTTTCTTTCATTCTCTTTCATCTTTCCTACTTTTTTCCTTCTTTCTCTTTCTCTTTCATCTTCCCTACTTTTTCTTTCTTCTCTTTCCTCTTTCTTAATTTTCATTCTTTCTCTTTCATCTTTATTACCTACTTTTTACCTTGGAATCCATAAAACTAATAACTTCCCAAACATAAATCACTTTTCAAAACCTAGGTTTTACCTTGAAATCTTTCAAATTCTATTCTTCAAAACCTAAGTTTTGCTTTAAAATCTGTAGAAGCTATTTTCAAAATAACTTCCAAATAAGCTCTAAATAGGATGTTGAACTTGTCTGGCTGTATCAAATTACCTCGGGAAACATTAAGCCGTACCAAGTTGCTTTTACGTCAGGTTTAGGGCTTATTTGAAAGCTATTCCCAGAACTTATGTTTGGTTACAAAACTTAAGTTTTGACCCAAAATCTAAGTTTTGTCCAAGCACAACAATTTTTCTGAAAAGCTATTTTGATTACAAAACTTCGGTTTGAAATCTAGGTTTTATCCTTCCTACTTTTTCTTTCTTTCTCTTTCATCTTTCATACCTTTTCTTTCTTTCTCCTTCCTCTTTCCTACTTTTTCTTTCTTCTCTTTCCTCTTTCCAACTTTTCATTCTTTCTCTTTCCTACCTACCTTTTACTTTGGAATCCGTAAAAGATAATAATTTCTCAAACATAAATCTTTTTAAAATCTAAGTTTTATCTTGGAATCTGTAAAAGTTATTTTCCAAAATCTATTATAAAAAACATAGGTTTTGCCTCAGAATCTGTAAAAACTATTTTCAAAATAGCTTCCAAACAAGCCCTTAGTCAAGAACCAAATGTGTACAGCTCCATTTTCCCCCATCCGAATCAGCTTTTTTAGGGTTCTATATATAAGCAACAAACTAAGGCACTGGACACTCCTCAGCCAGTAGCAACTTCCAGACTTTGAGAGGCTTTACTTAGCTTGATTTTTATCTTTCGCAAATAGCCTTCCTCCACCCAACACCATCACCACCTTCATTAATTACTTCCACCATCAGTGTTAAGCTACGCGGCATGGGAAGACCAGAGGAGTGACAGGGCCAGGGGGTTTGAACAGTGAAACCGCACCATTCATATTATCTTTGACCTTCACTTTTTTTTTCCATTGTTCCTTTCAATATTCAACCCCCTCAACATTCCCCCATGACAGCCTTGCACTATGTAATTCTCCAATTCAACAACAATGGCACTAACTTGGACCTTCATATGAGGGTTTGCTTACTTTAATTTTCTATCCAATGTTGTTTAACAATTCCTAGGTCTTAAGATATTTTTTCTGATTATTGAATATTTGTACTATTTAATCTGATTATATTTGGAGATTATTATAGTTGGATTATTGTTAAGCATTTGATATTAGGCTTTAATTTCAATTAAAATGTCGAGGTTATGACATTTGCAATGATTTTGGAATTAATATTTTGTGATTTTCTCGATTTGTTAGCTTGGAATCTTGAATTATATTGCTTCTTGCTAGCTTAATTTTTTTCATTTTTTATTTAAGAGTTATAATTAATCAATTGTTTTTTAGCATCCTTAATTCCAATGCTATTCTGGCTGTGGTTAGTAAGTTGGGATTTTGGAAAATGTTTTATGGCATTTCAAAGTGGCTCGGTTATTGGGTTAAAAAATTAATTATAATTCATACTTCATTGTTTTAACTCATTAAAGTTAGGATTTTAGCATTCTTGAGTTGGAGGATTGATTATCACCATTGCTTATTCATGTGTTTCATTTCCATTTCCTTCACCATTCATCATTTTAATCATTTTCATATAAAAATATTTTAATTTCAATTTAACTCATGACATTTAGTAAGTAATTCCTCAAATCAATATTTTTTAGTTTAGGTTGCTTACATTTATTTACTAGGATTTAATTTCATTTTTTGGCTCCTCAAAATGAATACGATCCAAATTGTAACTATATTGCATTAATTCAGTAAATTTTTGAAGTTGACATAAGGCCACTAACGATTCATTCTCCAAGTGGTGTCGTTTTCAAGGGGCTAAGGAATTGGTTCCCTAGTAATTTAGTGTCAATTAATCTTGATTGAGGTTCATTTGTTAAGCCTTTTTAATTTTCATTTTTTTTATTTTTTTTGCCTTTTTTTTTATGTAGGTGCATTTGTTTTTTATTTTTCTTAGCACTTCTTTTATTTACACAGAAAAATTTAAACATACTTGTGCACATTCTCACATTTCTTCATACACTATTGAGTATTGCGTGTATAGACATCCATACCATCCATACACACATCATATACATCATTCTCATACTTATACACTTACAATCATTCCATTCTTTCGTTTTTGCTTGAATCTTGTCGTGCAAGTCAATTTTGTATTTTGCTTCTGATTGGTTGTTTATTTATGCTAAGAAGGGATATATCTAAAATTCTAGTTGCTTCTAATCCTGAGCTTCAAAAATCTTTAAAGGAAGTTATTTTATCAGTGCATATGGGTCTTACATGAATTAACACATGTGCACAATCTTTTATTAGGCATTTTCATGCTCCATTTTTGTCCATTTGAGTCAACCAACACCCTTACTTGAAAAGTGTCATAAGGAGTCAACACCTTAACTTGAGGTTATAGTAAAAAAATAGTACATGAAGTCCAATTGGTCTGAAAATTTTCAAAAACATAATTCATATGTCAAGCCTTAAAATAAGCTTACGTTTTCTTCTGTACAAAAGTTATCATTTTTCAAAGTTGAAGGAAAAATATGGAAAATTGAAAATTTTATCATATGAACAGTAGTACTTCACGCAATACACTATTTTAACTGATCAAGAAATTATGCAAATTCATATTTTCCCTGTAGGGAATTAAATAAGCTTTATTTAGAGACTTGAACTGCTCAATTTAAATTTTTTAGAATTATTTATAAATTCTTAAAGTTGGCTAAAATTTCAGAATTTACCAAATGAATTGTGACCAGTGAATAGTAATTCGGTCGAAAATTTTTCAATTCACTTGGTTGGCCATTTTAATGCTTTTAAAGGTCTTTAAGTGGTTTCTTATTGGTCTCTAGTGAAGATATAGAGGAAATAAGTGAGGTGTCACAAAATGGCCTTTAATCATCAACAATATAACATTAGGAAGTCGAAAAATGTTAATGCGATGCATACTCACGAGCGGACCATTAGTTGAAAAGACCATTTCTATAAAAAAATAATTTAACCAAAAATAATTAAATAACAACATAAAATATGCGGAAGCGATTTCATTAAATAAGTCACCCCGGATCCCTACCATGCGATCTGCCCACAAATTTTCACATAAAAATCCAAATTACTTGGCGCAAAATAATGAACCATCACCACAGTGTTCACATGTTCTTGCTAGCCATACCAAAATGCAATACATCATAATAATGGGCCCTATATGGCAGTATAAAATTTAATACAATACCAATATCAAAAAGAGCCTATAAGGCTTAATGACTATGCCTTTGGCTGCTTCCCTCGGCCTCTATCAAAATTAGAGGTATCGCCTGAAAAAAATAATAATAACAGGATGAGACATGACGTATCAGCAACTGAAATAAATTTCTAATATATGCATGATAGGAATGCAAGTCAGAGAAGCAGGTTTGCTAGTATAATAATAATTCAATAACATAATATCTATCAAAAGCAATTAACCCCCAATCCACCTGCTCCGCCTTATAACTTCTGACGTGGTACAGTCTATCAGTGTTAGTATACCTGGCCCATGGCTAGCTAGTCACTTCAAAAAAAACCCCTCCCATACCACCTGCAATAGGTCGAGGTAAGGAGGTGTCCACCCTACCAATTTAGCTTAAATCTGGGTTAAGGATTAGCAAAAGTTGAGGGGAACCATAATTCACCACTCTTCATTCATCCCGAAAATAACCCCACAATATAACACATAATATAAATGCACATCCATCATCCATATAGTCTCGATGTCATATTCATATCGATCATCACAAATGTCACATCATCCTCATGTATAACAAAACACACATACAATACAAAAGTACAATGCTTCATTGAATAAATGCCATATATAAAAATATGTAAAATTTTTTAAATCACAATTTAATTTTTATATAAAGAAAGTAAGGGTTAGAAAACACCTTACAGTCCACAACAAGCATATGAAAGAAATTAATCCCGGTTACCTCAACTCCAAGTTAAATCCCACTAGCCTTGAGAATAAAGCTGCCAAAAATAGCCCAATCACCAATTAATCTACACAGTAATGTAAATACAAATTTATTCCAATAGTTAAATAAATATTTACCAAACATTTTAACTCACACTCTAACCCCAAATATATTTTATAATTAATTTAAATATTTTTCTTAACTTCCTTAATTCATATAAACCTCAAGTTAACATTATCACTCCTAATTTAAAGTTTAGGACTTTACACTTAAAAAAATTGATAATTTCTAAATTCCTAAGTTTTTTAAAAAATCTAAACTGTTTAAAATTTCGATAATGATTTACATACTCTTAATAAATTATTTAAAATCAATTTTATAAGTAAAATATCCACTATAAAATTATTTGTAACCCATTTAAAGCAAAGATTAATTATAAAACAATATAATGACAAAATAACAAATCTAAACCGATTAAAATACAAATTACATTTTCACTATACCAAGTACTTTGTTTAAGCAATTTTCATATCCTAAAATACCCCATAAAATTGATTTAGAAACATTTTATAATAGCAATTATTTATAAAATTACAAAATACAAAAATAACACATCTAGACTGATCAAATCTTTCCATAAATCATCATTCACATTTTTCTCCTTATCTTTATTTAGTTAAAATATCATATATATCCAACATATATCTCCTTTTAAACACAACTAAATTTCTAAAATACTCAAGATATCAAATAAATAAATACGACCTTATAGAACTTAGTTATAAAATAGATTTACCATTTTATGGCCTTCTACAAATAAAACTAAAGTTGGACAAAAATATAAATCCTAAAATATCCTCTAACAAATATAATATTACTACCAATAGAAAGAGAAAAACTTTATACTGAGTTTAATGAAAATAAATCATTTTACTAACCCAAATAATCCCACAAGTAGAACTTTATACTGAAAAGAGTACATCCCAACTCTCCTTTCTCTCTCTCACTCTCTCTCTAACGTTGCTCTATCTCCAACTTACTCCCTCTCTTCTCTGGATGAATGTATGTGTGTTGAAGTTTGTGGTGTAATACCCCCACAGCGTGAGCCTCCTCTGCATTTTTTTATTTTGTTAAAATTTTTTTAAACTGATGGTGATGACCATCCTCTCTTGCCATACTCTTCCTATGCATGTGGCTT
>JANTPZ010094245.1:0-11837 GCA_025593235.1 Vachellia pachyceras
TGGCTAGAGAGTATCTAAAGGATGTTACTATTGGGAAAGACCAATTAAAGTACCTGGTTATGGAAGCTCTACGAGGTGGTTGCCAGGTTATTACCCTAAAACATTGCATAATTTTCAATGTGCATATGTGCGTGTGTGCATGCATGTATATGAACTGATTCTTTTAATTCTGATGAACTTGATCCTCCACTTCAGAAACCTAAAGTTAAACCTGCTATTAAGATCTAATATATGTGGCGTACATTTTGTTGTCCTCTTATAATTAAACTCATCAATGCTTCATTCTTGTGTACCTAAGAAGATGTAAAAGCCCTCCCAAGTTCAGTCACAGGTGTAAAATTTATTTTCTGATTTTTAGAAACCTCATTTGGTAAGTATAGGATGAGACTCCCTTGTTTCAAGAAAATATAACGTGAAAAAAGATGTCATTTCTAGATGTTCCCCATTCCCCTCTTTATGATGTGTATTCATGAATTAAACATGTCCTATGTTTTGCACATTTAGTGGAGTGGTTCTCAGCAAACTCTCTTTATTAGTGCACGTGTGTGTGATTGCTCTTCACCAAATATCTGGTTGCTGATTGAACTCAATGGCGGCATGCAGTCTATATGGCCAACCACACCTCGTGTGATAAGGATTTTCATCGCTGTGGTGGGGTGTGTGTGTTTAATGTCATAAGATTCATGCCAAGCACATAACTTAAACTTGTCCTTGGAGATTTGTTTGGTTAACTTTTTATAAAATTGTGACTTGTTTATTTAATCATTCTCCATATTTGATATTAAGGATGATTAAGTGATTTATTGCTGCATTGATATGGACCAATCATCTTGAAAACCTTATTCTGTGGATTGCTTTCATGTATTATTGAACTTGTGTTGTGAATTACAGGGACACAGAGCTGAGCTATATGCTGCCCGTGTTGCTAAGTGCTTGGCTGCTTTAGAGGGGCGTGAAAATGTTAATGTTGATGACCTGAAAAAAGCTGTATGTTCAAATTCTATATCCAAGAGTTTGGTGCATTGGTTATGCCTGCATATTACTGGCCTTTTGCTTCTCAGTTCTCACACTCATATCCGAGGAACATTCTCTGTGTTTATAATAAGCAAAATAATTTTCAAATTTACCTACGGAGATGCTCAACAGTTTCCCTTTAGGGCCAGCTCATATAAAATAAGAAATTAATACTTCTGTACACGCAGAAGAACAGTGCATCTTGGGTCCTCTATTCTTAAACTTAGGTTACAACAAAGCAAAAAGTGAAAACTGTGAATCAAATATGGTTTTAAATAGCTTTGTGCTGATAAGCTTAGATGTTTTAAGCTGTCTTTTCAACCATTTAGAGTCTTTTGACTAAGTGACCATCAGTTTGATCATTACTGAATCAATTATAACCAATTTAAATTTTAAAATCAGGCTTTTAGGGTCTGTGTAATGACTATGTACTTCTTACAGATGAAAGACCATTTCTCTGCCTTTCTAGTAGTTTGCGTCTTATTTTGAGAAATGTGTGAACTGCTTGTGCTCGCTTTAAACTTTCTTCCCGTTTTCAACCAGTATGCTCTGGGTGTGATAAGTTGACGCTGGAGCAGTGTGATTGCTAAGGTCAGTATTGCTGTTTGCTGTGGTTTCAGACGTAATCCAGATGAAAAATCACAAGCACAAATATATAGGGAAGCAGCAAACAGAAGCAATGGAAGTTATGAGAAATTAGTGAAACACCACTTTGAGAGTGGTATAGGTCAAAAGGAAACCTTGTGTAGCCTGCTACCTGGGTTCCAGTTAAGCAATGTTGAAACTGTTTGTGGAGTATGGTGGTGGTATGGTCAGTATGGAGTATGTTGGTTGACAGGTTCTGTTTTGGTTTTATGGGCGTTTGGTCAAAAGGGAGTTAGGCAAGTGACAGATACTTGGATTGGTACTTATGACAACTAAAATGAAATTGTAGAGGTTAATGACACTGAAGGTCTCAACTAAGAAGAAATGGCAATGAAGGCCACAAGAAAAAGAGCCAATGTTTTGATATGGAGCCCATGCTTCTCTTGCATTCAATGAGGCAAACTACATTGGCATCTATAGACACAATAGGGATTATCTTGGGGGCAACATTACAATTGGGGATGTTATGGACTAATGAAGTGACTGAAATGATTGCATAAATTACAATTCTAATAGTCACTATAGTCGTCTCATAATGATCACCGGAATGGAATCATGAAAATAGTGGATGATTGAAGTTGAGATGGTGAAATGAAAAGGAGAAATAGTAGAATATTGACTCATGGTTAATGGAGCACTTTGGTTGGGTTTAATGGCTCTCTGTATCTAAAAATGATAATTCTAAGGTGTTCTTTTATTCAACTTTCTGTGTAAAGAACAACAGCTAAACGGTCCTCTTGGTGCTTGTATAAAAGTATTAATTAGTTATGTGTGTTCTAGATAATACAAATAATAGCAGCATGGGTTGGCCAAACTTTGAATCTCATTGAATCCACTGTAATATTCTGTGTTCCATGACTAGAGTTATTGTCATGACGAGAAGAAAACTTATCTGCATTGTTTCACCCCAAAAAGAGTATATTGCTCATAAATTGCATCCAAAGCAAAATGAAGGGGTTATGTATAGATATGCAAATGAAAACTTGTTATTAATTGTGCGTTCTCTAGATAGTGTTTAATATCTTGGGATCATGGATTGAATTGAATTTCGCATTTTGTTTCCTCACAATTGAAAGTCAAATTATTAGCACCAGTCTTCCTCAGCAAAATCTTATTGATCATAAAATATAAACTACATTATCATTTCTCATTTGTTGATAATGATCCTATCTGATTATTTGTGCATCATAAATTTTCTGATACAGGTAGAACTGGTAATTCTGCCTCGTTCAGTTATCAATGAGAACCCACCAGAGCAACAAAACCAGCCACCTCCCCCTCCTCCCCCTCCACAAAACCAGGAATCTGGGGAGGAGCAGAATGAAGAGGAAGAACAAGAGGTTCGACTATATTTTATTTCTAGTTAATATTCATATTGACTGTAATTACCTTTGTGGTATGGAACGGTTGTTGTTAATATATAATCCATTTGCTTCCTAAGAAATGTTTTTTTGCTCCTGGACTGATGCTTTGACATCTATTGTAATCTCTATACCTTTTTAATGTTGGTCTGTTTTTTCTAAACAGGATGAAAATGATGAAGAGAATGAACAACAGCAAGAACAAATTCCTGAGGAGTTTATCTTTGATGCTGAAGGGGGCTTGGTGGATGAAAAACTTCTCTTTTTTGCACAACAAGCACAGAGACGTCGTGGGAGGGCTGGAAGAGCAAAAAATGTCATATTTTCAGAGGATAGAGGTCGATACATTAAGCCAATGCTTCCAAAGGTTGGTAGTTTTACTTCTCCCATCTAAATTGTTTTAGATATAAGCTCAAGGATGTCTCATTGGCTTCTAAATCCTGATGGATATAATTTTCATATACTTGCATTATGAAGAAATTGGGAGAGTACGGATTAAAAGGACTTAGCCTATTCAGAGGTATTAAAAGTGAAGAAAAACATTTTAAGGTGTGAAATAAATCCTTTTAGCGCACACAAAAGTAAAGTAAATTGTGTTTGTGTTAGTAATAAGTATACGGTGTTTGAGAACCAACAATGTAGACACCATTATCAAATCATCCATGATATGTTTTGTTTCTTTCCCACTTTTTTTTTTATTACCAACTTTTGCTTCCTTAGTTTTTTCTTTTTGCTCCTTCTCAATACGGTTTCAGTGATCCACCTTGTATCCTAACCTTTGCTTCCACCAAGAAAAACAGCCTGTCAACATGAATTTGTTTTATTTGATCGTATAATTCACAAAATTTTTCTGTTCTATGAACAAACAATACAAAACTCTCAAAATCAGATGAATTGTTGGAACAAGGAAAGGACATGGGAAGTGAGATTGCAGCTTCATCCAAGTACATGCAATCTGTCAAATATACATCCTTAGTAATAATATTTTTCAGAGAAAGATCTTAAAAAACTATTAAGAAATGTTATGCAGTTTGTAGGGATTAAGATTTCAGGAAATTCTCATAGGTTGAGAAAGAGTTGCATATTAAGTGGTATTAAGAATCAGGTTAAGAAAATAGTGGATGCATTCAAAATGTTTGTTACAGACATTGTCATTAAGCCCTTTTCTATTATTTTTTTTTATTTTTCCCTTCCTCTTCTACCTGGCTTGTGCTCTCACTATATCTTAACATGCAGAGTTAAATTTGTCATTTAGTTTGTACCTTCTTCCTTAATTAATCGTTATATTTCACATTGATTATATTCACATCCCTGAGTTAGTTGATTAGGTAGGCCTCTGCATAGAGAAGGTTTGTTTCAAATACAAGTATAAATTCTACTAGCTATTATATCCATTACTGCCATGTTTACAGGGCCCTGTAAAGAGATTAGCAGTTGATGCCACCCTTAGAGCAGCTGCACCATACCAGAAGTTGAGGAGGGCGAGGGACTCCCAAAGCAGTAGGAAAGTATTTGTTGAGAAAACTGATATGAGAGCAAAGAGAATGGCACGAAAAGCAGGAGCTTTGGTATATATGCTCCCTGAATCGTTACTTTATTTAATTAGAAGAACATCAATCTGAAAGCAGTAAATTACTGATGTCATTGATCTGCAAATTGTTAAGAGTTACTGGCAATACTGTCATTTATATGAATATATATATATATATATATATTCAATGAATCAGTTTTAACATTAATATTTGTATTACCATGACAGTATCCAAATAGAGCAAACAACCTAATGTTGACGTTATTCAGTTTGTTTTTGTGGTTCCTATTAATCTTGTTGCCTGTGTTTATATGCCAATGTCTTTGACTTGAAGAATCAATAATCTCAGGTTATATTTGTGGTTGATGCAAGTGGAAGCATGGCATTGAACAGGATGCAGAATGCGAAAGGTGCAGCTCTCAAGTTACTGGCAGAAAGCTATACAAGCAGGGATCAGGTGACAAGACCACCCATTTATTCACTATCTGAGGATTCCTCTAATTATACGCCCTATGAAAATTAGGAATATAACATTAGGAATGCGTCAAGAGTATGAAGCATGAAGGAGGTAATGATAGCTGATGGAAATTATAATGGAATTGTTTATGGTTCGTTACCTAATAACTTGAGTTTAAATTGAAGTCAAACAGAATCTAAGCCTATATGATCAAGGGATCAAGAAGTCTTAGCACAAGGTCTGTTGGGCCTGTGCTTTGCCCATTTTTCAAGCCCAAAAGCCTTCTATGTCGTTCATGGGTTTCTTTTGTGTGAGAATTGGGTTTCTTTTCTTTTCTTTTGGGTTTTTTTAAGAGAATTGGGCTTCTTAATAATGTATTTATATTCGTAA
This sequence comes from Vachellia pachyceras, assembly GCA_025593235.1. Classification (NCBI taxonomy): domain Eukaryota; kingdom Viridiplantae; phylum Streptophyta; class Magnoliopsida; order Fabales; family Fabaceae; genus Vachellia; species Vachellia pachyceras. The sequence continues at coordinate 5,399 of JANTPZ010094245.1, forward strand.
GAGCTCAATTGATGATATACCATACATCAAATAAAAATGTGATATTTGTGAGTATAGTAAAAAATCCCTTATGATGAAATAATAATTTCACTTTGAATAATTACTGGTAACGTTAAACAGGTATCTATTATTCCATTCCGAGGGGACTCTGCAGAAGTTCTTCTGCCTCCTTCTAGATCAATTGCAATGGCAAGGAAACGTCTTGAGAGACTTCCTTGTGGTGGAGGGTCACCCCTGGCTCATGGTCTTACCACAGTAAGTAGATTTTTTCTCTCGTTCATGGGACAGTGATCTGTTTCAAAGAAAGGGAGTTTAACTTGTTAAACATGCATGCGCATGTGTGTGTGTTTGAATCTAAACCTGTTTGTTAGTTATGCTAGTATTCTCTAATTGCAATGTAATGGAAACTTTTTGGGGCTGTATGAAATAATGATTATGTCTTGCAGAAGAGATAACAGTGGGAAGCTTCATTTTTGGTCATGTAGTGTTTTCTAGTGTGTATTTTTCTTGACAAAGGTGCAAATTTAGCAATGAAGTTATTGGCTAGGAGCACCTAGCACAATTAACTTTTCAAGGGTGCAAATTTAGCAATAATCAATTAATAAGGGTGCAAATTTAGCAACGCTGTTAACTTTCCTCCATAGCTCCGTTAACTAGCTGGCATATTTAACTATTTTTATGGTCTAGGGTTTCGTTTTAGGATTATTTAGGTAATCAAAATTGTTCCTCTTTGCTTAACTCCCTTCATGGAAGTTGCTCTAAATAATTTTATCTTTCTAATGGTAATCAAAACTACTCTTTTTTGTTTAATTCTTACTCTTTTCTACTTGACTTTTTTTCTTTCTTTTATTTTAAAAAAATTAAACAAAAATGAGTAGTTTTGATTTTCATTACAGAGAAATTATTTATAACAACTTTCATTAAGGAAGTTAAGTAAAAATAAGTAGTTTTGATGACCTAAATGATCCCAAAACGAAACCCTATACCCTAAAATATACCAGCTGGTTAACGGAGTTAAGAGAGGGTTAATGGCGTTGTTAAATTTGCACCATTGAAAAGTTAATTGTGTTGGGTTCTCCTGACCAATAACCTTATTGCTAAATTTACACCTTTACCCTTTTTAAAAAAAATCATATCTTACCTCCTTACATTTTTGTCCAAGGTCGGATGCAGATTATTGTCTCTTGATGTAGAATTTATTGTAATGGCTAATAAAACTTCTCAATCTAACTATGTTTAATAACTAAATCAGGCTGTCAGGGTCGGTTTAAATGCAGAGAAAAGTGGTGATGTTGGACGTGTGATGATTGTTGCAATCACTGATGGTAGAGCCAATATATCACTAAAAAGGTCAACTGACCCTGAAGCTGCTGATGCCGATGCTCCTCGACCTTCAGCTCAGGAATTGAAGGTACCGTCCCCATCTATTATTGGATGATTAAAGCCAATGGCCAGTTGTTCAGACTTCCCAATGTTATTCTGCGTTTGGATATATAGAATCTTTTTAAATTTATTTTCCTCAGTTGGCAATTTACTGACATCTAAAATTTTAAGACACCATTTTATTCTGCTCACTATGCAAGTGCAAGACTTCTATTTCTCTTTCTGTTTATTGGAATAAAATTAGTAGTCTCAATCCCCTATTGCCACATATACGTATTTGATTTTATTTATAAGGCAGAAAAGAGAAGGTTTTTTTTGTCTTATTACAAATTTCATTATTAGATTTATCATATGAATATGCAAATTTATCATTCATTTATTATTGTGTGCACTTTGTTATCATGGGGTATAATGTATATTAAATAGGGGTAAAGTTGTTAAATTTTAAACTGGAGTTCATGAGATTTAAGGATACTTAAACATGTTGAAAGTGACTTATAAATAGGATCAGGTGAGTAATAAATATAGAATATAGAGAGGATGAACAACTATTTTTACATAAATCATTTGACTGTTTCCTTGATTCTTATAAGACCAAACGTTTTTGCAATATTTCTATGTATAATGCTCAATGAACTCTTTAATCATCCCAATCCATAACTTATCTATGCACTTTTTTAAGTCTAAATCATCTTCATTGTAAACTGATCGTTTGCTTCATTTTTTATAAAGGATGAAATCCTTGAGGTGGCTGGCAAGATATACAAGGCTGGAATGTCACTTCTTGTCATCGACACAGAAAATAAGTTTGTCTCGACGGGTTTTGCCAAGGAGATTGCGAGAGTTGCCCAAGGTTTGTGCAATAAAACTTTGTTTGAAACAAAATATCTGTTGGTTCTTGAAATATGCTGCCATTGTCAATTGGATGTCCCACAGGTTAGAATTTTTTATTACTTTATTATTCGATATTAGGATTAAAAAAGGACAAAAACACCATATAGACCAAATCATATTAAAGTGTTCTGTCATATTGAAGCACAAAAATTGTGAAGTATCGAACTATGGTTGACAGCATCTCTTGAGAATATGATGAAGACTTGGTAACGTGATACTTAATCCCAGGTTGAGTAGTATATGAGGTGCTGAATGAGAATCTAAGTGGGTTGGTTCTCCTACTTCAATTATTAGCTTTTTGAATAGAGCTTCCCATCCCATCCATCAGAATTGAAAGAGTTTTGTCTTTATTACTCATCAAGCTACCCTGATTTAAAGAAAACAGTGATATTTATTCATTCTTACTACTGCAGGGAAGTATTATTATTTGCCAAATGCTTCGGATGCTGTTATTTCAGCAACAACAAAGGATGCTTTATCAGCCTTGAAGAATTCATAAAAATTCCTGAAAATAAGGTGCCTAATGCAGGCTCAATAATCCTAGTGTAGATGATGCAAAAATTTATGTTTACTTTGTTTGGAAGGAAGTATACCATAATGCCAAGTTATGTGCCTAATCCACTGTACATATTATGTTTCTTAAAGCTACCTTTTTCCTCCTTTCCCCTACCTTTTTTCTTTTGTTTTGATGTTACCAAGTTAGATTCGAGCATACCAATTAGGAATAGCTCGTCTAATATAACTTTCTAATTTATAAGGTTTGAATCTGAGGCTGCTTGAGAGGTATTTTTTTTTTTGTATAAACCATCCGGTATCTTGGGGTCATTGCCCGCCTCAGACTAATCCGGACCCCCCGCGAGGAGACCTTACGGTGGTAGCGAGGTACCAATGGGATAACCTTTTTGAGGTTGCGTTAATTATCGCGGCTGTCACTTCCCAGGGTTCAAACCCTCGACCTGAGGAATGCTGGTAGTAGCCCTTATCAACTTTACCAAGCGCCTATTGGTTGCTTGAGAGGTATTAAGTGCTTGTTTGGGATCCCGTTTGAATGAAAATCTCGGCCCGTTTGCTTTGGTCATCAAAACCTGAACCCATAAGCAATAGAAAGGCCAGTCCTAAGGTAGGCGTCCCAAACTCTTCAAATCAATTTATCCCACAAGTTTACCTAATAAACCAACAAATTGTTGTTGATGTTTGAGGTATTAATCGGCATCAATCCCATAAGGATGAGGACGCAAGTTTAAATCCTAAGAAGCGCATTTGTTCAAAGGGGTGAAAACCTTTGTACTCTAAACCTTGAAAGTGGATGAGGATGCAAATTTAATTTCCTGGAAGCACATTTGTTGAAAGAAGCGAAAACCTTTATGCTTTAAGCTTTGAAAGTGATTAACTTAACAAAAAAAAAAAAGAACAAAGAAAGAACTTATCCGTACCATGATCAAGGAAATTGATCTAAACTAATTCATTTACTGAGCAATGTAATGTCAGCTTCAAATTCCATTCATAGCTTCATTGAGTATATGTAGAGTGAGATATAGGGATGTTACATTTATATGTTAGATCATATCAAATATGATCCTAATCTCCTAAATTACATAAAAGATAGATGAGAAAATATACAATTATCAGCTAATTAGTTAAATCCATCTTAAATGGGCTTGGCTCATCATCACCTTCCGACACTCTCTCGGACTATACGTCGGGTAGCATAATAGTAACTTGCATGCTGTGACATAACTTCAACATGTCCTACACGCAACTCTGGTAGTTTGGTTCAGTGCTTTGCAATATCACCATGTTCACTTACCATTAGTTTTGACCTCAGGCTGAGTGGCTCAACTAACGGTCGGGGGCGAAATTGTTACGTTTTATACTTATTGGGCAATATTGAGCCTATTTAAAATTTTCAGGGCGATATTGCACTTAAAGAAACTTTCAAGTGCTCAATAATACTTCACGAAAATTTCCGGGCAAAAATGAGATTCAACCCCAATATTTTATACAAAACAATCATGTGATCCTTGTTTGGATTTCTTGCAAACTAACTCACCACGCCCATTGCCTAGGATGTACCAAGTGGAGTGTGGGATAAGTATATCAGTTTGCTTAATAATTGCACTGATATTTAGGACTCATCTCCATGCACAATACATGTCTGTTTCAACACATCAATAGTATATATTTGTTTGTGACCCTCTTATAGCATGTTTAGATCTGGCAACCTCCGTTCATAAGAAATAATAGTTTATAGTTCCTTAGTTCCAAATCATGTGGCCACTATTTTCTTCAAGCTCTCGAGTTTACTAATATCACGTTATGTAAATGTATACACTTATAGATCATTTCATATTAAAAATATCTAAATTATATCTAAAATATTATTATAATATATATATATATTTATTGGCATCAAAATATCACTAATATGTTTGGTATATATAAAGTTAATTTATGTGATTTGACTTGGATTCATGAATGAGAGAGAAATAAATAACCAAGATAGGATGATTTCTTGATTTTTTTTGGGGGGGAAAATGTACCATCATATCCAAATAGAGGAATTAATAAATAAAAGTTCCTAAAGATTGATAAAATTACCATAAGGTCCTAATAGTAGCTGGTCCGGTTGTCATTAACAACCTCACGAACTGTCAATAACAACTGCACCACATGATACTATTGAGACCTGATAGTAATTTTATCAATATTTGGTACCTTTTGTTCATTAATTGGGTTACTTGGAAGTTGATGGTAAATTTTCCTTTTTTTTTTTTACTGACATTATCATGTGGTGATCTAAAAGCCAAATTGGATTGGACGGTCCCGATTGGTCCGACCATCAACCGGTGCTTCAACCTCTTTTGTTGGGACATTCTGAACCATTGATAGCTGACATTTGAGTGGAAAGTCAAAGTTGAACAACAAATCAATTCGGTTTTGGTAAAACCAAACAAGTTTGATAAACACAATTATTAGTATGCTTAAAGTTAAGGGATCATAAGCATCCAAAAAATGCTAATATTAAAAAAACATGATTTTGTTAAATCAAACAAAAAGCTTCAATAGCATATAAAATACCGGTCTGATCTTTACTGTAAATCCATTTTAATTAATTCTCACACACCAAGGATTGTTAGTGAAGCCATTACATATGCTTTAAATTTGAAAATTTTCAAATTTACCCTTATTAAACAAATGTCTCTCTCTACATTTACATATCATTATCATATTTTTCTCAATCCAACAAAAATTAAATAAAAAAATAGGCCTGTTTAAAGCTTATGTATTTTTCTCAATACATACGCTTTAAACAGGCTTGTTTGGAGGGAATCTGGCCTGACCTGTTTTCACCTCTAGTCACAAATTTCCGAAGATTAAAAAATAATTGCTTTTAAAATACTGCTTCGGTCCTATTTATATAATATAGAAATGCTTTTAAATCTTTTTTTTTATCTAACAAAAGGTTCTTACCGTTGAGGAATAAATCTGTTGAGCCTTAATCATATGTTGGTGACCTATAATTTGAAGAACAATGTGTTTTGAAATGCATTGTGGTGATTAGATATGCTTTAGCCAGAGTTATGAACAATTTAAAAATATTTGAAAAAGTCGAGACGTTATGTCAAAAGTAAATCGCAAGTTAGACTCATGACTTGAGCAAGGTGAAAATAACTTGAGCAACTTTCAAAAAAACCTTGTTAAAAACTTAGATTTTGTGCAAGATTACTTGAGTGATGAAATTGTGACTCCAGCACTTTTAAAGACTTTTAATACGACTTGCAAGTGGCTTGGTTGCGTGCTTTTCAAAAGTTTAAGAGTGACTGGCAATTTCAAAGTGACTTTGGCAATCTTTAAGAAAAACTGGGTTATGACTTCAGCAAAGAATAAGTGACTTGAGCAAATTTGTAAGAACTTTGATCTTCAGTAGGAAAGATAGAAAGTCATCAAAACATTGATCAAAATTTCACAGTATGACTCAAGCAAATTTTAAATGGGAAATTTATTGGGAGGTCCCAGATAAGGGACTTATTTAATGAATGGTCCCAAAAAACAAAATATTTATTCTGAGGTCTCATTGACAACATGAAGTCCTTTTATTGACAACATCATGCGCTGGATTGACAACACCTCATGTTGTCAATGGGACCTCAGAATAAATATT
>JANTPZ010094246.1:0-18161 GCA_025593235.1 Vachellia pachyceras
GCTATTGGAGGAGTCTTGATGCAAGAGGGCCACCCTATTGCATTTGAAAGCCGGAAGCTTAATGATACAGAGAAGCGGTATACAGTGCAAGAAAAAGAGATGACCCCGGTAGTACATTGCCTTCGAACATGGAGGCACTACTTACTTAGGAGTAAGTTTGTGATTAAGACCGATAATGTAGCTACCAGCTACTTCCAGACTCAGAAGAAGCTTACTCCCAAGCAAGCACGATGGCAGGATTTTCTTGCAGAATTCGAATATGTCATGGATTACAAGCCAGGTAAGGCTAACCTGGTAGCCGATGCTCTAAGTCGCAAGAGTACCCTTACCAGCATATGTCGACCCCAGAGCAATTTAAGGGAGCGTATTAAGGAAGGGCTGAAGCATGATAAAATAGCCCAATCCATCCTTAGCCTAGTGAAAGAAGGCAAGACTCGGTGGTTTTGGGTCGAGGATGGTCTACTTCTCACTAAAGGCCAGCGTATTTATGTGCCTTCTCATGACAACCTTCGAAGAGAGGTGCTGAAGGAATGTCATGATAGTAAGTGGGCTGGTCATCCTGACCTACACCGCACGCTGGCACTAGTAGGAGATTCCTACTACTGGCCTCAGTTGAAAGATGATGTTGGGGCCTATGTAAAGACTTGTCTTGTATGTCAGCAAGACAAGGTGGAACAGGCATCACCCGCCGGACTACTGCAGCTTCTCCCAATACTTGAACGTCCTTGGGAAAGCATCTCTATGGACTTCATCGTGGGTCTCCCCACGAGTGAAGGATTCAACTGGATTATTGTGGTGGTGGATCGGTACTCCAAGTATGACACCTTTATTCCAGCTCCTAAGGAATGTTCTGCCGAGCAGACAGCCCAGTTGTTCTTCAGGCATGTAGTCAAATATTGGGGGGCTACCACGCTCGATAATTAGTGACCGAGATACTCGCTTCACAGGGAGATTCTGGACGGAGTTGTTTAAGCTCATGGGTTTTGAGCTCAACTTCTCCACAAGTTTTCATCCTCAGACTGATGGGCAGACTGAGAGGGTGAATCCTCTTTTAGAGCTATACTTGAGGCACTATGTGAGTGCCAATTACCGAGATTGGGCAAGGTTGCTCGATGTAGCCCAATTCTCATACAATCTCTAAAGAAGCGAGTCCACCGGCGAAGTCCGTTCGAAGCCGTCATAGGTCAACAACTCTTAACCCCCAGTATAATTGCCACGGGGTATAAAGGCCTTAGTCCTCCTGCATACAAGTTTGCAAAGGACTGGAATGATCAAGCTGACATTACTCGAGCCTACTTGGAGAAAGCCTCCAAGAAGATGAAGAAGTGGGCCGACAAGAAGAGACGTCCAAGGGAGTTTCAGGTCGGGGACCTCGTCCTTCTCAAAATGTACTCCCATGCGAGGTTGGAAGGTAGGCACAGGGGTCTCCTCCGGAGATATAAAGGACCTTTTCCTATTCTTAAGAAAGTAGGGACCCAGGCTTACAAAGTCGAGTTGCCTGCCGGAATCAAATATTACCCCATCTTCCATATAAGTCTACTCAAGTCTTATCATGGAGATCCATCAGATCTGGACAGAGGCATCTCACGGTGTGCACCAATGAGCATAAAAGTTCAACATGATAAGCAGGTTGAAGAGATACTTGCTTATTGAAAGGTACGCCACTCAAACCAGCCTCCAATTCATAAACTTCTTGTCAAATGGAAAGGACTGCCAGAAAGTGAAGCAAGTTAGGAGCCCGTTTCACATTTGTGGCAATTCCGGAACTAAATCGAGGCGTACGAGGTAAAGAAGGCAACGAGAACATCGCCAGAATAGGTGGGGGAGGATGTCACGATCTATTCTGCATAACCCTAAAATTCTCTAGATTTCTCTTGGGAGCACTTGAATATAGTAGGATATTCTAGAGTTATCCTCACATTTTTCACATGTGTAAATATCTAGCATAAATATCTAGATATTTTGGAAGAGAATTCTGGAAGGTTGATATCGGCCGTCAGATCGAATAGATCTCCACCGTCCATTGAGGAGGTGGAGTAGTATAAATACCCCTAAGGGGTTCATTTGTAATAATCAAGCATATGAGCAATACAAGCATTCTCCCAAGTTCTCCATCTCTCTCTAGACTTCCTTAGTTCTCAAACCAAGTTAAGTCTTGGTAGGCTTACTAGCAGGTTTCAGAGCTTGAGTTTGAGCTAACCTTGTTAGACCGCACGGTGCTTCATCAAGTAAATCATTAAGCCCGTGATATTTGGGGTGCGGCCGTGGCGTAACTTTCTGTGGGAGGGCTCGCCCAATGAGGGATTCAGATCATCACTATGCCGTACGGAAGGGGATCAGCGTGGGTACTTGTTGCTACCAATCATAAACTCGTTAGCATCCAAACCGAAACGGACACCTTTAGATTCCGTACCTAAGCTCATCACTGTCCTCCTTCTCCGCGTTAACCACCCACCATTATTGCCTCAGCTCATCACTGTTGGGGATATGATGGGGCCCACTCCCTTGCATTTCTTCCACAACAACGCGCATGCACCATTTTTCACTCCCCACCCCACAGTAGCGTATTTGTATGTCTGTGTTTGTTTTCCTTTTTTTTTTCCAGTGGCATTGACTTTAGTGCCGCTGGACGAGGCTTCCTCGCATCTTCTTCTTCTTGCAGGATCGATGGTCAATTCAATGTTACCGTTTTTTCCACACCCTCTTGGCCTATAAAAGAACCATTTTGAGCTGAGCGGTTCTTCCTAACTACCGGACGTACATCGAGTTACATTATTTGCTTGATCTTTTTTTGGATGGTATCTCAAGGGAAATCTCATCGGCTGGAGGGTAATGGTAGGAATCATCATCGAGTTCCAATTCGAGAGTCAGTACGAGGAAGACATGGCGATTCAAGACTACCTGAGATCGGGTATTTATTTTGTCATCCTCTCCCATTAATTTATGTGCCTTTGGGTTGTTGGTCTGAGCTTGGCTTTGTGGTTTTTGCGCAGTGGCCTTCAATACATTATAAAGGGACTCTTGGAGAAGGAACTGGATTCCCACTTCGAACCTTTCCTGCGGAGAGTGGTATCGTATATTTTTTATTCTATTGTCTATTAGAATGAACATGAGGTTGAAGAAGATTCGTTTGTTCTTGTCCCCCCCGGGTTTATCTCATCTAGTTTTGAGCATCTTCTTTTACAACCACGCTCCACTTCAAACTGCAATCCCACCCTGAATGCCTTCCTCAATCTTCTCCAGGTTTTTTGCATTGCCAAGTGTCTGTTATTCTGTTAATGCATTCATTTGATTCCCATCCACACTCTATTTGTTGCCCCTGTGCGCCCGATATAATGATTCCAAAATAGGAACCTTCACCGGTTTATCTTTTCCTTTTTCATTTGTCAATTCCGTAATCTTGCTTATTTCTATAGCTTCTCGTCCTCTCCTCATCCTGGAAATTCGTTCATAAAGCTAGCTCCAATAAATATTTGAACGTGCATGTTAAAATCTCTATCTGCTTTATCACTCGTGTTTCTTCAACTAGGTACGACAAGAGGTGGAACGCAAAATACAGGAATGCCTGTTTCCCAGGTTGGTTTCTCTTCTCCAAATCATCTGTTCATAAAAGAAACCAACATGTGATACTACTGCTGCATCAGATATAGATAAGTAATCAGTCCATCTGTTGTTGCAGAGCAACGCCTTGTGAGGGCAGCACATCTGGCGCCAAACCCTTAGAGCTGCGTTTTATTAATGATCCGCCTGAAACAATATTCACACTCTCTAATGTCATAGCCGAGGACAAGGAGGCACCACTTCAGATTGCTCTTTTTGATGTGAGAACTCAATCTGTGGTGAGTAGTGGTCCCATGTCCTCTACAAAGGTAGAGATCTTCGCACTGGACGGTGATTTCGGTTACCAAAGGAGTGGGGATTGGACTGAAGAAGAATTCAATGCAAATATCCTAACCCCAAGGGAGGGTAAGGGACCACTACTGAATGGAGATCGGATCATTACTCTGAAAAATGGGGTAGGTTGCATCACTAAAATTAAGTTCACTGACAACTCCAGCTGGAGAAGAAGCAGAAAGTTCAGCTTGGGAGCCAAAGTTTTGCAACTAACTCCCTGTGGAGCAAGCATCAAGGAAGTTGTTAGTAAACCTTTCGGGGTAAAAGATAACAGGGGAGAGCGTAAGTCTTGAAGCATAATCATGACCTATTTTTCATCTGCTGACCTAAACTAAGACTGTGTTTATAATACTGAAATTTTGGTTCTCGTTGGTCGTTTCAGTGTACAAGAAACATCACCCTCCATCTCTGGATGATGATGTATGGCGTTTGGAGAAAATAGCCAAAGATGGTAAAATTTACCAGCGACTTCGTGACCATGGGATAACAAAAGTTAGGGATCTTGTGCGGTCTTATAACATTGACCCATCTTCATTGCAGGTGAGGGAATGCGTTTCCTCTCACTCTCTTTTCAATACCTTTTTAACCTTTTATCTAGTACTACTTTAACAATATTTTTGTCTCTGGAATTGTAGAAGGTTGGAAAAATTCCTAAGAAGTCATGGGAGGCAATTACTGAACACGTGAAGGAATGTGTTATAGATGATTACAACCTTTACATCTATCACACAGCAGAACAACCAGTAGGCCTCCTCTTTAATTCTATTTACATCCTCGTAGGAGTGACGTTTGATGGCCAAAACTACTTTTCTCCAGATACTCTTGCCCCTGCTCAGAAGGTACACACACGTATTGAAATCCTAATCTAATTTGGCTGTAATTAAGTCTCTGAACTCTTTGATATCATTTGCCTTTTTTTCCCATTGGCAGCGTTTGGTGAAAGAGGTGAAGCAGCTTGCTTACGAAAATTTGAATAATCTGAAATCAGTTGGTGATCAGACATATCTTAACTTTCAGAGACAACTGACATATCCACAAGCTGGGCAGGCTAGTGGTCCAGATCAAGGACACCAACAGCTTGATTTCCCAATTGCACAGCAAGGTGTGTGTGTGTGTAGGTCTCGACTGTCTCATTTTTACTTCAATTCCTTCAACCACTTTGTGATTCTAAGTTAATGATTCCTAGTGCAGGTCAAATTGAGACATGGACAGCTTCTGATCAACCAATCGCTTCATATGCTGATGAAGGAATGCAAAATGACCAAATACATGCTAGTAGTCCATTTCCAGACTGGGCATCAATGATAGAGAACAGTTCAGAAAAAGGTGAAATGTTCCCTGGAATGCACATTGAAGGGAATAGTTTGACCCATTTTGGATCGCCTTGGACAGAAATGGAAAAACCACATATTCAATGCACAAACTGGGGGCAAGAAAATGGCTTTCATTTCAATTCATATGGGGTAGCAGAGTTTGGCAGAAGTGAGAAACCGAAAGCAGTGTGGTATAAGATTCGTACCGCTCTCAAATGGGTCATATCAGTTAGAAGGGATGTGGCTGCCAAAAAGATGGCAAAGCTACTTTACTATAACCTTTAGAATTAAAAGGCTATTGGAATTAATTATGTTCCTATTTCTTTATTCTTATAATTAGTTCTTTCATTGTCAATTGCAAGGAAGACAGCCACTGGGGTGGAGTCCTTTGTATGCATAGTCTCAGTCTATCTGTGTACAAGTTGTTATTCCTTTTACTCCTTGTAAAATACGTTCTGTCAAAACCCAGTAGTGCTGAAGTCGTCGATTGAAGTCTTTTCTTGTAAAAGCATTCGGTGTACAAGCATCATTGTGAAAAATGGTTATTTTTTTATTTGTTCAAAGGCGGCCTTGTCCATTTTACTGTTATTACCACTTACTTATTACTTATTGTGAGAAAAGGAGTCTGGAATCTGCACTAGTCTCTGACGCGTCTATATGCTGCACTCGTGACAAATATCTAAGCAAAATCTCAGAAATACTAGAAGTAAAAGCCAATGGAAGGGCTCTTGTTTTTGGATCCAAAGAAATGATCATTTACCCCATATAGTATTTGTGCCTATTTGGGAGAGCGTTTGAACTTCTTAAACGCACGTTCAACAGTATTTTTCGTAAATCGAGATAATCTCCTCTACATATTTACCTCGTAAACTGTAAAAGCACTTCTCCACTGTTTTACCAAACAGGTTCAATGAGATTCATGTATTTTTAAGTAATTTTCCACTAAAAGTCATTTCTTCAACATTTATCCAAACATAATTCACATCATCTAACTTTTACCTAAAAGTCATTTTTTAAAATACATTCTAAATAAATATTACTTTTTCCACCGCTTATCTCAACTGGCCTTTTGCTTTTTTTTTTATTTCTTTCATCAAAATAATTTTACAGATGTCTGATATTCTTGGTAGAATGTCAGTGTAATGCGCAATTACTTTGCCACATGTCATTTAAGCTAAGAATAAAGGTAGGATCAAACTTGTAATTGAGAGTGCCTTGCTTATTTGCAGGCAATGGCAAGTGTTTAGTGCACGGCGGGACACATATAAAGAGTATAGAAACATTATATTATCACTGAGTTCCTCAAAATCTGCAAGAACGCATCATAATTTCTAGCTTTATAATAACAATTTCAAACAATATCAAAACTGCTCGAACGGGAGAGAGTTAAGCTCACATGGGGGTTATATGAGCGTGTTACAATTTGCTGGCAGGCACAAATACGAAGATTCCTTCTAATTACCAAGAACATGAGTCCTAGCTTCTACGAAAATACTGAGAAAAATGAATGTTTCTGAAGATCAAGCGAGACGAAGACCACCCATTTGCTTGATTTCCTCTTTCTTTTGCCCGATCCATGACTTGAGTGAGGACCAAAGATCCGCTATAATTTCCTTCTCGCCCCCCAGTGTATGTCTGAAAATGACTCCCTCAACACACATGATGGGGGGACTCTGAAAACGCGTAGTTTTGGAAGATTGTGAAACTCCAAATTGTTACACGTCTTTGGTTTTTTTTTTTTTAATCATTTCTAAGATCAGGAGCAGTGGTTGTATTGTATGGTCGTCTCTTTAAACTAAATTAATAGGAGTTATGCTGACATAATATAATAATCTATAAACATATATATATCTAACATAAAAATATAACAGATAAAAATACTTGGCAACATTCTCTACGAATTTGAGTTTACGTATAGAATTTTATATTATACAGAGGCAACTTGCTTTCTTGACTATTCCGGCACTCTCCGATACTTGTCTGAGAAATTGTCACCAACTCGACTCTGGAGCGTGTGGGACCTGATTGCAGTTGATAGGAAATGAGATCAACTTTTCCACAACATTTCTAAATTCTAGTTATAGAATCTGTATATATTGGTCCATAGATACTGTCATTTCTCTTTATAGTGTTTATCATCTGTCTGCTTATTGATAGACACTGTCTTATTTTTTAGCTTGAGGGGTTCTTGTTATATCATCTGGGTTGTTGCTTATATACACAAGCTCCCTTAATTTAAGCTCGAGCGATACCTGTTACAGTAATCGAGTTCTGAATTCCTGTTTACAGTCAATTTCTTGTTTTATTCATCTTGAAGGGTCCTCGTCAGGTGCTATATCGAAATGGAATCAGCGAAAAGGCTACACTCGGGAGGTCATGACAGGGAAGGTGAAGATCCCGGCAACAATTCTAAGAGGAGACAAGGCGACTCTGTTTCCACACAAATTGGGTACTTGACATTCCTTTTTGTTTCTTTATGCTTTTCTGGGTTGCTTGGCATGATTGTTACTTGGTGCATAATTTGCAGCGCCACTCGTGTTGATGATAGAGAATATAAGTTCGCGGAAAAGATTTTTGTTCCTATGTTTCGCAGAGTGGTAAGAAGGAAACTCTAATCTCCTTGGTTTTGAGGTTTGTCTGCTTATTGTAGTGCTTTTAGTCTGAGTTTGTTCAAGAATCGGGTGGCCGTGAATCACGTATCTACAGGATGTTAAACCAGTTAAGATTTTGCAGAAACGTGTTTAAACTTATACTATGTTTGATCTGATTGCCATTTCCAGCAGGGGCAGCATTCCATCTCACTTTTTTGCAACTCTTTACCGTGTCTATTATTTTTATTCGTGCGTGCTTGTGTTTCCTCAATCAGGTCAGAGAAGAAGTGACAAATGTGATACAGCGAATCCTTCGTCCATGTCCAAGGTTTGGTTCTATTCATCCCATTCCAACATCATTATAAATCCCCTCCAGGAATCGCATCCATCTAAAATTTTATGTTTTTTTCCTTTCTTTCGTAGAGGACAGAGACAGAGAACCTTACAACTGCGATTCAAGGAATCGCCTGGCAAGACTTATACAGACGTTGAGGTTGAGGCCAAAAGCGGGGCTTCACTTGAAGTTGCTCTGTATCACTGTGATTCTGCTGCTGGTTCTGAAGTTGAGGACCCCATAGTCACGCAAGGTTCTCTGTCCTGCACAAAGATAGAGCTGTGCATTTTACAGGGCAGCTTCGGATCCGACGGTCGTGAGAACTGGAGCCCAGAGGAATTCAGTGGCAGCATATTGCACAAGACAAGGAAGGGTGGGAAATTACTCACTGGGGATCTGTCCCTAAGGCTGGCAAATGGGGTTGTCACTGTCAAGAACCTTTGTGTCCATGATATATCCTCATGGGCTAAAACAGGACATTTCAGGTTAGGAGCCAAAGCTGCAGAACCAACTCCTGAAACAGAGAACATTAGGGAGGCTATAACTGAACCTTTTAAGGCCATGCATAGCCGGGGAATGGGTATGCCTTCTTGATTTGCCTATATCTATTTTTACTGCTTTATTAATGTGAAGCAATTGAGTGCGACGGTGAGATCAGCAGAGTGACGTTGGATTTGGTGGTTTCAGGCAACCAGAAACGTGACACCCCGTCGCTAAATGATGAGATTTGGCGTTTGGAAGGCATCGGAAAAAACGGAAAAGCACATGTGCTGCTGCAATCTAAAGGAATAAACACTGTCGCGGCTTTCTTGCACTCGCTTAATACAGACGGCTCAGATAAACTGAAACAGGTCATTTTAATTTGCTGATAAATTCTGGAACTCGCATCCATGCATCAGTATTCCCCACATGTGTGCTTGATTTTCTTTTATGTTATTTTGAATGATAGGAGCTACGCGGGGTTGGAGTTCGAGGGAAGTCGTGGACAAAGCTGGAACGCCATGCTACTAAAGCCTGGGCCAATCAAGATGCGAGGCAGCCACAGGCATGTGTCTATTTTCTTAGATTGGTCCCGTACTATATGATTCAGGTCTTCATGTGAACATGCTGTAATATTATACCTCTTGTACTTAACACAAACACTATATTTACCTAATTTATAGGTGCGAAAAAAACTAGTTCCATTAATTATGTGCAATAATTGTGAGTTGTTTTATCTAAAATTACCCTTTTAATCATGTGTACTATAACTACCATTTAATGTAAATGCCTCTTGATGTGCAATCAATATAGATTTTTTAGGGAAACTTTTCAGAATGAACCCTATATACAGCTCTTTTATTTAGGAGTGGGCTAGTATGTTAATTAGAATTTAGCAGTGACCAAGTCCTCTGATTTTCAGTTGCAGGGCCTGCCACAACATGAACTTGTACCTGCTGCTTCTCAAGGTATTGATTGCAGTGAGGTTTTGTTTTGTGATGTTTCTGATTCCTTGTCTTGACTCTTCATTAATTATAACCTGTCTTGACCTTCAGGTTTAAGCATGCCGTCCGCTTCTACGTTGCATTTTGGAGAAGCAGTGCATGTTGGACAAGTTGAGGGAGCGAGTTGTGCAGGGGCTGACCTTGACTTTAGCCTGTTGGCTGAGATCTTGGGAACTTCTTCAACTCACGAAGGACATGGTAGCTATCAGTCTTCGTACCCCAATTCTGGTGTATACATATCAAGTAGAGGCAGTGGCACAGCAATTTGGAGTCAGGTTCAAGGTGCTTTCAAAGCGATCCGAACCTGGCTGCGTCCACGTCAAGCCAGAAGGAAGGGAAAGCTTGTCCCCTATAACTGCTAGAAACAACCACCCTTCATCTGTTTACTTATGTTTAGGCACAATCAGAATGGTTCGCCTCAATTAAATCATATCATTGTTAGTCATTTTGCATTGTTATGTGGTGTGATAATATTTTTACCAGATTCTGGAGCTTCAGATATTGTTTTGTTCCGGAATGAGGCATTACTTAAGATTTAGCATGCCAAATTAACCTGTTGGTTCTTGAACGAAAACAAGTATGATTTAGTTGCCCTTCAAAATAAGAGAGAAATACGTTATATGTAAATATTGGCCTTTTAATTTGACGGTGGTGTCGTTCCTTTGGCAGCACTTGTTTTTTATCAGAACAAACTAAGGCTCAAAGCCTGAAAAAAAAAAGGAGTGACAGTCATTCAGTTTTAGAATTAAATCTCATACAATCATTAGTAACTAACATCTTTTAATGGTTTGGATAACTTTCAAATAGAGAAGGTTTTGTTTATCCCTCTTTAGTTCGAGCATCTACAAATTGATCATAATCTCTTAAGATATATAGAATCTGTAGTTCTCATGAGTAGTCGAAGAACTTTTGAATCTGGTTGTATATAGTTTGTTACTACTTCCATTTCTTAACATGTCTATTAAATGTTTGCATTGGATTCACCCTCTTGAAACCAACATCTCATGCAAGTCAAAGCTCTTGAAAACACTTCGTTTGTTGGCTCCTACGCCAATGCAAAAATTCTCACTAGTTTTTTCTTTTTAATTTTTTTTTTTTGCATTAACATGCAAGGCAATCCGAAGCTTGATATAAACAAAACAAAATCAAGGGTTGTCTTGATTGGGTGGGCCTTTTCAAGTCACACTAGATTGCTAAATATGATTACTACAGCAGCCATAATTACATTCAAATGAGAGCCTTTGTGAGCTTCAATATCCAAAACTGCACATTTTGATGTCTCCCACTTGTTTTGTGAATCCAATAAATGTAAGGACTACTTGAAATTTCCACCCTTTTTTTCATCCACTTTATCTTTTTAAAAAAAAAAGGATGTGGCATGAGGATACGCCCTTTAACTGAAATCTAATCCATTAAGATAAGATGGTTTAAGCTCATTCGATAGGTTAAAATGAGGATTAAGGGGATGATTAGATAAGAGAGAACTTCTGATAAATGACACGTGGGAGAACCATGTCCGGAATATTGGCGGCTTGCCACTGACGGCTACTCATATTGGAGAAGGCGGGCATTATCGTCATTTCGGTGTCACTGCGCTAGGGTTTTATGTCCATTCACACTGTCGGTTTTACCCGGCTCGCCGGTTCGCCTCTATCATCCACCTCCTTTACTCTGTACTCTGCAGAAGCATGAGCACGAGGCTTGCTGGGGTGCTTTTATCCGTCTCCTTCCAACACTAACATTATCGTCTCGCTTATTCGGTGAGTCTTCTTCATTCTTCGCTCCTTCTTGTTTAACTGTATTTCTGCTTCGCCTTTCGACTCATTTTCTTGCTTCTGAGAGAAAATTTTGCTGACGACCCATTAGTCTGTTGCTGTTCTCCAGGTTTGTTTGATTGCTTGAGCTCTTCGTTAAGTGAGTTGATGATCACGATGGATCTCCAGCAGAAGGTGGGCTTCTGAGCAAATTATGATCTACTGTTTCATTTGTGGTTATTCTTTCCGATGATCAAAGGCTTTTGTGGTTTGATTTTTGTTTCAGGAAACGTTTCATGAGGAATCGATTGATAACAAGAAGTGCTGCACTGATTGCAAAACTACTAAGACCCCACTCTGGAGAGGGGGACCTGCTGGGCCCAAGGTGATCACCACCGCCTTCTACTTCTGCATTATCATTTGATTCTCTCTACGCCGTTGTGATTCTCCGATGTTTTTTCACGTTTCTTCCGATATTTTTACTTCGTTTTGGTATATTTCACCTCAGTTACGTTTAATCTGTTCCTTTGATTCGGGGAAAATTTTGTTATTGCTTCCCCTTTGCTATTTGCAATTTTTCTCGATTGGCGCTGGTTTTCTGTCGCGCGAATGTCAAATACATTGTCGGCTTAATAGTCGCACTGATTGTGATGACATTTTCGCAGGTCCTGCTCATACCATCTCTAATTTTTGCGTCCCCCCCCCCCAACCCTCATTTCTTGAACATACTTTCATGTTTGCATGAAACACCCTTCTCTGCTCTTGCCTCTGTATTATTTTTCTCAACGGGAATTTTTTTCTCTTAATACGCAGACTCTGTGCAACGCTTGCGGAATAAGATACAGGAAGAAAAGGGTTTCAACGGTGGGATTGAGATTGAACAGAGAACTAGAGAAGAAGAGAGAGAGAACGCAGAGTCGGAGTGGCGGCACTGGCAGAGCTGTTGGTAATGATGGAAACGATTTGAAGGAGTGTTTGAAGATGAATTTGGTGGCATTAGGCGAGGAGGTTTTGCTGCAATGGTCACATTCGGCGATGAAGAAGCGGCGGTGGCAGAGGCGGAGGAGGGAATTAGAGGAGGTGGAACAAGCCGCCTTCTGCTTGATGGCCTTATCTTGTGGACTAGTTTCCGCTTAAAATGGGGCAACAACACGATTTGGGTAGCAACATGACATAGCCGATAGCCCCATCATCGTATAGCTAACATTTTTCTTTTTAATCTTAGTTTCTTAAGAGTCATTTTTACCATGTGGTGTAAAAATGATGATTTGCTGTTTATGTTATGGGGGGTTAGTTCCCAATGTTAGTAGGATAGGTGGAAGAAGAGTCCAAGAATAGGAAAGTTATGGTTTTGGCCTTTTGGTGCTATTTTCAGTTAGGAGTGATATTTCATGAAATTCTGGTAATCAAATGATCTTCTTCTATGCCCTTTCACAGTTCTAACTTATCCAGAGGGTTTAAAGCCAGAATCAGAAGTGTCCGGTTCATATTATGCTTCTAGTTTCTTCGTTATTTATCCCATAACCTGAAAAATCGGTCCGGATATCTCAGGTGCTAAAAATTATATGGAAGATGGCGAATAAGGAAACGTGTGGGGTCCTAAAGAGTGCTTTAGTCGTTAACATCGTATCAGGATTACCTATTACCGTCAATCCTAAACAGCTGACAAAAACATAAATCCATGGAACATGGTATGATGATGATAAGATCCCAGAAATGCAAAGCACAAGGGCGCTCAAGTAGGCTGTAATCGAACGAAATTAGGCTACAGGGAGGCTGTTTAGTCTTTAGCAGGCTGTCATGGGCCTCGAGCGTTGTCCTAGGCTCCTTGCTCTGCCCCTTTTTCAGACTTAGTCCCAAAAAACTGACCATGCTTTCGTTGAGAGTCGAACTCAAGACCTCCCGCTTACTAAACGGGTGCTCTAACCAACTGAGCTACGAAAGCTTGCTTGGTCCTGTTGATTTGAAATAAATAAGGATGTAATAATGTTCATAAATGGATCAATCATTACATGAAATCCAAAATGGCTACGGGGTGCGTCCCTTTCCCCTTGGCGAAGCTGCCTGCCAACTGCACTCTCACTTCCTCCTCACCGAGCTCACTTCCTCGTCAACTCCAATGGTCCTCCAACTTCAATAACTCTCTCTCTCTCTCACTCTCACGGCGAAGGGAGAGGAAAGAGATAGAGAGGAGGAAAGAAGAGAGATGGAGAGACTAAAGACGAGGGAGATAGCAAGGAGGGAGAAAGAACTGGCAGCAAGAGAAAACTCAATATTATTTAAATAATGAAATGTACAAAATAAATGAGTTGATGTGTTGTTTATATGTCTCAAGCTAACTCTAAAAATTAAAGACATAACATTATAAAAATTTAAAATTAAATCCAAATGAAAATTAACAATAAGAAATGACAATCAATCAACTTTAAATATATATATTCCCTAATAATAACAAATACCCTAAATATACAAGAATTTTAATTAATCATTATTCCATATCCTATCTTTCTCCCCCACTTGAGGACTTGGTTCTTGACGAGTTAAAATGAAGGCATATAGTTGAGGAGGGAAGGGTGAGATTCAGTGTGACGCTTCCATCTTAAAATCCTTTGTAGCGAATGAGATAGCAAAAGTGAGAGTCATGACAAGCAGCTTGATAGCATTGAAGATCGGGAAAACCTTTTCAAGTAAGATAGCAAAAAATAAAGTCATGGTAGGAATAAACAATTGGATCTAGAATAATATCAACAGAACCTTTCCAGCGGATAAGGTACTATTTGGGTTGTCCGATAAACTATGGATTGACCTTAAGGAATGTAGTTTTAGATGGGGTGGATGTGCAACATGATGAAGCTTATTCTTGATAGTCACAATTTGAGGAAATGCCACTTGCACCTATGTAACTTGAAGAACTTGATCTTTGCTCCAATAATCTATATCACTAATGACAATAAGATCATAATCCATGCTCAC
The DNA here is from genome assembly GCA_025593235.1 of Vachellia pachyceras. Lineage (NCBI taxonomy): Eukaryota > Viridiplantae > Streptophyta > Magnoliopsida > Fabales > Fabaceae > Vachellia > Vachellia pachyceras. The sequence continues at coordinate 14,344 of JANTPZ010094246.1, forward strand.
TTGAATCACAAGAATGTCTAACGGTGGCTCTTCTGGTACAGGTGCAAACATGAGCACTTTAATGCTATCAAAGGCCTTCACATGAGTTGAGGGTAGCGCTTCGGTTCGATTTATATCTTCAAGGTTAATATCATCACTAACATTAGTCATGGGAGTTTTCTTTGGAGCCTATAAGAGAGTTGAGGTCATGCTAATTCCATGAATAGGTTCCACTTGCATTGGTAGCAATACCTCAATTGGATTTCCTGTCACATCTTCTTGGTTTGAAAAATAAATCATGTAAATTGTTGATTTGCTTGTTAGAGATTCATTTGGTTCCCTCTTCCACTTATCATGAATATGCTCAATATGAGTTATTAAGTTATCCAACTCTTGACAAAATTCAGCTTCAGCCTTGCATTGCTCTTTGTCAGCTTTGAGACATCTACAAAAAGACTCGTGCGCTTCTTCAACTTTGCGACGTCTTTTAGCCCTTCTGTAATCTGCTTCCACTGCAGGTGGGAAAAAGCTAAAGCCATCATTTTGATAACACTCTTTATCTTTGTATTGATAACGGTCAACATACTTGTATAGACTCTAGTGTAGTCACACTGAGCGGCATATTTATACTAGGATTTGACTGTTTGTATTGTTTTCCTCTGTTGTTCTTTTTTATGGGAGATTCTTCCAATGTAGATATGTTCATACGTTTTGAGGATATTGAAGGGGATGGTGATAACAGTGAGGAGTTTTATGCCCATTCTGTTCTCTGAGTATTTCAATACTTGGATTGTGCTACCACCTTGATGAGGAGCATCCTAGAGAGGGAAACCTCATCGCTATATATTTACAAAAAAAAAAAAAATCAAACAATCAAAAAGTAGTTCACAGCATTTTTTAGCAAAATACAAAAGTATTCAGTATGTATTGTCCGCATGATTGCTCTGTCGTACATGGTCTTTTAAGAGGTGGCTGATTCCTACATATCTTTTCTTTCCAATTCATCAAAAGTTATTTTTTTAAGCTGAGATTACGATTTTCCTCTTGGGAAAAAGATTTTTATTTTCCTAAGATTTTGAGTAAAAGAAATGCTGCATGCACATATGCCCAGTTTGTTCATTGAGGGCAGGGGTTGATATGGTTGCACACAACCCTACGACGTGGAAGCATATTCAAGATATACTTTTCTTCTAAGTTAACATTTGTTTTTTTGCGGATTCTTAAATTCAATTTTTCTTGAAGCAAAAACGGTTTTGCTTATTTACAAGTCCCTGATCATTCAGTCTGTCCACCTTTGTTACATTATCAGACCTATTTCATAAGGTTTTATAAAGTATATTTCACAATATCTATTATATTCGGTATATGATGACTTGATAATAACTATCTTTTTTTAATCCACGGACTTAATGAACATTTTCCGTCCACAAGATCTCTTTCTCTTTTTTATTTTCTTTTTGTTCCATTCCATTTTGCTTGCTAGACAGTCTCTAAAAGTTTCCGTTAAGAGAAGGTAATGAAAAATGCTTTCCAACTCAACTCTTCTGTTTTGACACTGAAGGATATGGTTTTGTTTATGCGCTGCTGTTTAATTTGCAATTCTGATTTTGAACAAAACAATTCTGATTTATTGATTCACAATTATGTTGCACCTATATCAAAACAATTGTGTTTGAATACTGACTTCAGAGACTTTTTTGCCGTCTCAGTTCAGGGTCTTCCTTAAAAAACCGACTTCAGAAACTTTAGTTTCTGTTGTTTCAATTAAATTATCTTTCTTAGAATACCCCTAATATTGCTTCCTATGTGTCCTTAACGAGAGAGTACATGCACAGCAAGAGGAAATTGCATGAAAATGGAATGTATTCAGCACTATCTTTATTGAGGAAGGTGTTGCGAGGAGGAAATTTGCATTCCCTGTTTGGAGGGTCCTTGTCTTTTGTATCTTTGTCTAATGCAATGCCTGATCCATTTGTTGTCATCATTTATATTGCCTCTGCCTGATGAAGCTGTTAGTTCTCAGCCTCAATGTCCTACTGAGACAAGGCCAGCCAAGGAAGGCTCGGATGAGATTGTAGCAAGAGGGTATGTTAGCAGCAGTTTTCAATTTCTGAAATAATAATAGTTGCAACAAAGAAATAAAGTTCATCCTATTCAAATTTTGTGATAGTATGTCTGTGTGTGGTTACATCTCATTGTGTCCATATGAGGTTGTGGATAATTTAGGCCTTCTAAAACATTGATATATTATTATATTATTGCAAATTAGGCATCTTCCTGCTGTTTAAAGGAGGCCATTTCCTTCATCTCTTGTGCTTGGTTTTCTAGATCCCCTGGGAACCTTGGAGTGCCTTGTGCCTTGAAAACCTATATCATTGATATTTAGATGCATCATGTATACTGATACGAATTATAGTCTTGTGGCGTATCAGAATCAGCCTGTCCTTTGTAATGTTTTTTTTTTTGGGGTGGGGTTGGAGGTTGATCGATGCCCCTGAAAGGGGGCCTTTAGCCTTTACCATTCTGGTGTCTCAAATAACAAAAATTGTGTAGAACATGGCTTTTATACCAGGCATGCATTAGCCTCCTGCTTCATCAAAACCCAGTGCCTTAAACTTCGTGTTAAAACTTCATAGTTCCTTTTGTGGTCTAGGTTTGTCAATGTCGTTAACACAAGTATACACTATACAGCATCTAGCTTTCTTTGAATTCTGAGACTGGTGAAAAGGGGGGAAATGCCGCGGTGAAATAAAAATGATGCATCAATATCATGGTGTGAGCCTCTCTGTCCAAACCACCCCTGCCTTTTCTATATGTTTCTCTGTTTTTTTTTAATGAAGGCATAATTCATTACTCAGCAATAACATACAAAAGCAGCTTTGCAGATAAAAGGCAGACTGCAAAAATAAATGAAGATTTACAAAATCTATTGAAGATATACAAAAGCTACTCGAAGTTAGATGTTCAAGTCAAGAGCTCAAATAGTATGGGTAGCTAAGGCATACTTCGTTAATAAGGGAGAATCCATTGACCTCCTCCTCATTTACAAAAATCCTTCTATTACGGGTGCCCCATAATTTCGCAAACCAACCCAAAGTTATCCTTCAACTGTTGTTGCTGTTACAATGATGTAAGTGTGTGCTAAGCCATACATCAAAAGGTGTATTAAAAAGGTAGCATGATCATCAGTTGGAATAATGAATCTCCAACTATTGGCTCTATATGTTTCTCTTTGTTTTGCTTTCATATTTCTCAAAAAGCATCTTGTAGGTTCATGGATGTGAATGTGATATGATGTAAGCAGACCAAAACTCCCTGTAATCCTGTATGATTATTATACGCTGAAGCCAAATAATTTTCCCTTACCAGTTTGGTTTTATTTGCTCTGCCTCCCTTACCAAAATAGTTATCTTCTTCTCCCTCTCTGTTATGCTTCTTCTGCCCCCCTTTCCCCTCAAAAAGAAAACGCCACACACACACAGACACCTACCTGACAATTGGTAGAGGGGGTGGGGAACATTTATTTTGGGAAAAAAATTCCCACAAGAAGGCATTGTTCCTTGTTAGGACTTGGGAGGTTATGTGTTGCATCTGTATGTCAAATTTTACTTTTGTTTGTCCTTTTTGTATCTGACTTTCTGATATTTCTGTTCAGAAATCTGGAGGCCTCTGCCCTGTCCGTCAAGAACAATAAAGAGAGAGCAGATAGATGCGGGTTTGTCCAAGGGCTACTGCTGGCCATTATGCTTGATGACAGTCTATGAAGGGAGTTTGTCATGCTGATGCTTCGGTAGGCCTTAATTCAGAATGAATTTACCTTCAATTGAGGATGTGCTTAG
>JANTPZ010094248.1:0-22205 GCA_025593235.1 Vachellia pachyceras
TTCACAGGACTTCAGCTGCTGATGGCGTGCTCGATTTTGCTCGGTTGTACATAGAAGCCGAAGAAGATGATGGTAGTGATGATACGAAGAGTGAAGATCCCAAGCTTAAGGAGGATTTTGTCTCCGACGCAATGAAAATTGGTGCTGAATGCGGTGAATGGACACGTTCTGGCAGTGAAGTTTCGGAGTCCAATGATGTGAAGGAGACGAATGATGGTTATATTGGAAGTGATAGTGAGGATGATTTGAATATAGTGCTGAATGATGAAGATTGCCCGTGTTTCCCTATGGGGTGTGTTAGGAATGAGGGAGTGGTGAGAGGGGTTGGTTATAGTGAGGATGACAGTGATGAAGCTATAGGACTCACTGACGGGCGCACTTTGGGCGAGAGTGGGAAGTGCGGAGATCAACTGACTGATGGAGCGGAACTGGTGTGTTCCAATGGACTTGGAGTTCATAATAGAAGCGGGCTGAAAGGAGGATACAAATCACAGTTTTTTCACCATAAGGTAGTAGCTCTTTATGAACTGTTTGTATTTATGAAATATGTAAATGGAAATTTTGTTTGTTTCTGGTTAGAACATAATGTAGAACAAGTTGGGTTTCATGAATTATATAGAGATCTTTTCCCCCTGTAAAAAGCGTCTATTAGATTTGGTTTAGATAACAAGCATGATACTTGAAAAAGATACAAGTCAAAAGATTATGGTGACTGACTATTGACTAAACCAAGGACATACTTCACATCAGCCCTTCAACTAGTTAGAGCTAAATTCAATTTTCTTATCCGTTATAATAAAAGTCATAATTTGACAGAATGTTATTGATAACAAAAGTACCTACCTACTTTCGACGTTGTGTCTCTGACATAATTCAAAGTGGAGTGCTATGATGTTTTTCCCACTGACGTTATTCTGTGTTCACAATGAAAGATCCACACTCTATTTTTCCCGCTATCTTCCATCATATTGGTCCATGTGGCATTAGTTTTGCAACTGACACAGGAGATTAATGTTTAAGGCGTTCAAGTTTTGTTCCTTATTTCTATTCATTTCTGTAGTATGTGAGGAGAGGTTCAACATTAGTGAACAATACAAAATTCAACAAGTCTATGGGGCTGGTTTCCTACCTTTCTCCCTTTACTAAAGGTGGGCGCAATGGTAATTCATCTATCCAGAAACAGGTACCAAGCTCCACTCACACTGCTCACATACGTGCTGCTGCAAATCCAATGGTGGTTCAATGTGGATACGCATTGTATCTTCCTTGGCATTGGTTAGTAATATACACATTGGTACTATTTGTATTATATGGTTATAAAACACGATTCTAAGTTTTATAAATTATTGTTCTCTTATGCATTCAAATATCTTAACTGCTTCCATGCTATTTTTCCCCATAACAGGGGTATATTTGATGTAAACATTGATACATTGGAGGAGAAGCCATGGAGAACCCCTGGAGTTGACATAACAGATTATTTCAATTTTGGTTTTGATGAGAACACTTGGAAGCACTACTGTGCATCACTGGTGAGTAAATTGTGTTTTAATCTCAAATTTTAACAATAATTTGATGCATGTCCCTTTCAGCAGCATGGAGTAGTTTAATGCTTTCATGAATAAAATATTGTTATTTTGTTTCGTTTGGAGGTTCTTGCAATGCTTATTTATCAGAATCATACATTTAAATCTTATGCAGGCACAAGTTTGGGAAGCATCCATGCAAACTGGCTGTGCTGTTAACGAGTCTTCAAAAATTAATCTGGTATGTGATGATTCATGTAGAAAAATGTTTAATAGATTTACAGGTTGTGTTATTGTGGTAAAGTTCACTTGACCTATCCTTCTTACCTGGCAAAATATTTCAGGATGCCATGAGAGAGCAAACTGAACAAGCTGTATCAGGGAGTTCACTTTCTCCTTCAGTAGGGTGTGAACTGGTATGTTGATATCAGTTGCTAATTGCACCCAACTTTGATGTTTTATACGTTGGTTTAAGCTGTCTTCTCAACTGTTGCATTCAGATATATGTTTGGGCTCTTTTACTAATTGACTTTTGGTAACTCAGCCAAAAGGTAGAGCAATTCAGGTTGAGGAGAGCATGTTTGAGCGCCAACCATCCATGGATGTGAGGCGCCCACGCATTAGGGATTCTAATGTGGTGATAGAGGTGTTTACCCTTTGAGTTTCCCAAAATTATTTTGCTTTAGCTGCCATTTATCTTTGGATTAACTTTGGTGTGTTTTGAGCAGATCAAGGTGCTTGAATTCTCTGATGGTTGTTCTGGTTCTGGTGATAGCAGTGCGCCAGAGTTATCTGAAGTGAAGATGAGTATTTCCAGTTCTGTTAGTGAACATGACAATAAGCTATCTGAAGAGACATTGGAAGATGTTAAACATTCAGGGGACTGTTCTACTGAAGAAAGGTCAACGGCAGCTTGTCAGATACTGAATTATAGTTATTCCTTTTTATTTAACATTTGTTCTTGAGTATTCTAGGAATTATATCTGTTTTAATTTCCCCTATGCATTTTCCATGTTCAAAGTAAAGCTAAGTCGAAAAAGCATGTGAAAATTGAGAATCAGGCAGCATCTCTTGAATCAGATTTGAAAATACAAGTCGAAAAAGCATGTGAAAATTGAGAATCAGGCAGCATCTCTTGAATCAGATTTGAAAATACAAGGCAGTAATTATGAAGGGTTTGTTTGTTAAACATAGAGAACCCCTACAAATTATTTTTTTTGAAAAATTAATAAATTTTTTATGGTCTTCCCCCTTCCTTGCTTGTTCTTTTGCTGTTTTTGGCTTACGCTCTTTGAAAATTAGCATCTATAGGACATGGGTTTGAAAATTATATAGGACTGGATAAGTATTCTAATAAACTGTTGAATTTGCTAAGTTTAGTTGTTTTGTTTATGGGTGACGTGGATACATATAAAGCTCCCATGTAATCATCGACAAATATTGTGAAGGAGTGCCCAGGCATGGTTCAAGGAAGATCCTTTGAATTGCAAATGTGCAGCCTCGCCATTAAGCTGACATGAGTGTGGAACCTTTATTTTATTACGGTTTTTTGTAATATGGATGGCTGGTTACCTATGAGTATTGCAATAGAAAAGTGAAAAAAAAAGTTATAAAGAGAATTCCATATTTATGTCATTATCCTAGCATAGATCAGCTTATTTTTCTAGGCACTGGCCAGAAATGTTTCCCTTCAGAGCTCCTCAAGTTTTTCTGTTTCTTGTTAAAATTGTTCCCAAGTAACTGAAAGGAATAATGCAAAATGATAGCATATTCTTGCATTAATTTTCATCCTAAACTAGTAGGTAATTCGCATTATGTAGATAATCTTTTCTTCTAAATGGTTGTTAGTATTTCTTATTCACTAACTGATATTTGATTGTATGCAATTATAGCTTTTATACTTTATTGGAAACTGGAATTTATTGTTTAGATTCTTGATTATATGTTCTCTTTTGGAGCTAAGCATTTGTTAAATAATTTTGCTAATAGGACCCTGAATTTTACAGAAAAGATCCAGTTCCTGGTGTTGATAAAAATGAGCATCAGGATCAGATGGAGAAACGTTCAGAAGATACTGCAGAAGCATCAGAAGATGAGTTAAAAGCAGATGAAGGAATTGACTTGGGCACTTGCACCACGGATCAATGCTTGATTGAATCACAATTATCATTTGGCGACCAGGACCTTAGCTTGACTTCCTATTCTGACAATGAATCTGAAAACAGTGTACATGCTGACAATGAGAGAAGGCTCAGCCAAAGAAGGCAATTGGAAAAATCTACTACAGACTTAAAAGAGTCTGCGCCATCTGATCGTAAGATCCCAAATAACAGCAGTTTCAACAGAGAACAAGAAAATATGGATTACCATTCAAGAAAAAGGGGTCCAATTCGACAAGAATGGAGGCCTCTAAGCCATGGCCATGACCCTGGTTCTAAACTGCATAAATTCAGTAAGAAATATGACATCTTCTCCAAGCCCATGTCCAGTGCGAGGGAGCTGTCTCTCCTTGATCATGAATTTTTTAATCATGGAAGGAAAAATGTACAACTGCAAGATTATGGTGGCTGTAGGAGAAGAGATGTTTCATGTTATGGGGAAACAGAACAATCCTACCATTATGATGATGGAAAGGTAGTTGATGATATGGTTCACACTAGATACTGGTGTAGGGAAGATCATGACAGCTACAGAGAGCATACAAACCGAGATGTCAGAAGGGACTGGGATGAGAAGGATTATGTTTTTGAACATAGACCTGTGAAGAAGGATGATGACAGTGAACAAGATCGGTATCATGCTGATGGAGGACACTCTGCTGATGAATTGAGTCCTCTGTCCTATAAGGAGTCCAGGAAAGTTATGTCAAAACGTTGCTCTTTTCCTGCCAAGGAGAGTAATATTCAGAGGAGAAGAAAGGATGAGAAGTCCTCTTTGAGGTACAGAAACAGTGATAAAGATAATTGGTTTAATGAGTGCGAGATTGACTTCAAAGACAGAAGCTATACCACTTCTATTGAGAGAGAGGTGGAATCATTAGATAGTAAATATGAACGTCAGTTTCTAGAACCGGAAAGATTTGTCAGAAGGGCAAGACATCATGTCAGGCCTTCATTAGAATCAAACAGCTCATGGTCTGGGAGAATTGAGGATGAAAGTCAGGAATACACTGGTCATCAGACTTCAAATTTTCCATATTGTAGACGTTCTTATCCAGATTCACAGAAAAACCTTGTGTATGACACAGGAGTAAGTGAATATCTTAGAGGTCGTAGGAGACATAAACATGCTAGAGATGGCAGAGGCAATGACTGTTATTGTAATGATATTGATGCTTCGAAAGATGAAGATTTTATATTTGATCCTGAAAAAGGGTTTGACTTGGCGAGTAGAAGACACAGTTCCCCATCTGAAGTCCTGGATTGGATTGGAGAAGATGTTATTTCAAGGCATCATGACATTTTTCATGCTAACGAGGAAACATTCTCCTATGAGGAAACATCTTGGCATAGAGGGACTCATGCAAGATATGAATCTCTGCATGATGAGATGGAAATTGATGATATACAATTGCAGCATGATTACTTACATATGCCAAGGAGAGGCAGTGACAATTGTATTAAAAGACGCTATAAGATTACCTGTAGAGATAAGCACGGGCAAGCAAAGTGCTGGAATTCAATTGACTTTGTTAAAGGGGATGGAAAGGTAACCTTGGGGAACCTATGGTTAAGAACACGTACTGTTATACATGTATATATGAGCTACTCCAAATCTGTTGGGTTGTTTAATTTGATTCTTTTTGTTAACTTTATCTCAATACACTGTACTACCACTCTATCTCCCAATTATGTGCACTATCATATATGCCCGCTTCTGCTCATGTACAATTGTAATAATGTGCTTGAATTTTAGTATTACCATCAGGGTAAGTCAGAGAGAATCTTAGTTCAACTGCACAAAGAAAACATTTGAAGTTTGTCGAAGTCATTAGGAACTTTGTTTCTGACAGTCTGACTTGCTTTCTGTGATAGAATGACTGAGAGGTGCTTCTGTTTAGTCACACTCGTTTTCCTGTTCCTCATTGTCAGTAATTTATCATTACTTTCATGATGCAGCGCTCTAGCTTTTCTGAATTTAAATTATAGTACTTGCCTTTTGGCAGCATTAATTAGCTGGTTTCTTTTGCACTTGAATTTGAAAGATTTCTTTTTTGGTCAAAGATAAGTTATTCATGTTTGCGGGCCTCTCCCTCCTTTTTCTTTAGCTTGCCGACCCTTTTTCCTTGCCGGTACTTTATTGACCCTTTGAATCAGGCTACTAAGAATAAATGTCTGCTGTTTTGGGCATGTGGCATGTTATGTTAATGCTTTTGATGATTCAGTCCATTGTCATTAACTCAGAAAACTAGCATACATGATCAGGACTCACCATAATTCTTGTGTCTTGAGATTATTATTGAGCATTTGACAAATGCGTACTGTATTATTTGTATGTTCAGGGACATCATATTTGCTCTCGCATTTCATTCATTTTCTAATTCTAATTAATCTGCAATTGTTAGATCAGATTTTTCAATTTGGTGAGCTTGAGATTTCCCATCCAACCAAGTAAAAACAGCAGTCTTAAGAAAGAAAGAAGAATCCTATGCTTGGCAATATTTGCCAGAAAAAAGAGTGAGCATGACTGTGCAGAGATGTAGTTTTATGGTTAATCATGTGTTGTTTTATATTGATGTTATGTTCGTAGACTGGACAATGTGGCAAATCTGTCAATTTTAATGTTTGGTTTCAGCATATTTTTCTGAAGTTCTCATTTATGATGCTATAACTTTAATCAGTAGCTTCTTATGAACATTATCTTGAGTTTCTATGTTTACTTTTGAGAATCCAACTCTGTAAATTACATCCATCATACATTCTAGCTGTTATTTCGCTTGTTATGCATTATATAATGCATGTCAACGGCATCAGTGGCCTTAATTTGTTAGATATGTTGAAATTATTCTCGTGTTTGTTTGATATCCCAAATATAGAAAGTTATAAATCTGTGGTGTGCTCATGACTGATTCTGCAGTTTTATGGAAGAAGTTCCAGAACTAGAAGTTCCATGTGCAGTGGTAGGATTGATAACTTGGATCAGCGCATTGCCAAGAAGCGGACAACTTCTACGGGTTTATATAAGCCCCATAATGAGAAAGCTGCAAAATTTGAGAGTATCCATAATGGTATGAAGAGGCTTCATGGCATTCCAGATAGGGAGCATAAAGGTTTGGAAGTTGAGGAATGTCAGAAAGTGACAGAAGAGCCATGCATGGTGGCTTCCATGCACAGAAGGGATCTTTCTGAGGGTGAAGCACTGATTGGCAGCGAGAAGAAGATGCTTCACGATGAAAATAATTCTGACCGGAATAACAATACAGGTGGTTATGATAACCAAAGGATTCTTGAGACATTAGCTAAGATGGAGAAACGTAGAGAGCGCTTTAAGGAGCCAATTGCATTGGAAAAAGAAAAGAGTTTGAAGCCTGATGATAGCTTGGTAGTTGGTACAGATGAAACAAAGCAACTTAGGCCACCTCGGAAGCGGCGCTGGGGTGGTAATTAAATTCCTGCAGCAGTTCAGGGGGCTTCTTTGTCCTTCAATTTTGACAAATTGGTAGATAAAAATATAATGAGGTGATCCACAATTTCTGTTCCAAGTTTTGGTTTCTTGAGGAAAATGAGATGACATTTTTACCACACTTTGGCAAGGAATAAGGTTTGGTCTGCATGGCCATGATATCAGGGAAAATTTATTGAAAGTTCTGTATTGCGAGGATTGTAGATAAATCTGACATTTGGCTTGTTTGTCGTAGCTTTAGAAAAGTAAATTCACTCATATCGAACAGCAGACCTTCAGTTTACAAGATATAGGGGATCGTGCCCCTTTTATTGTTATTTTTTGTTCGGTGAATAATTTTTAAGAAATGGGTTGGGTTCACCCACGATCTAAGGTAAGGGTTCTTAACTCATAATTTTTTCGGTTATTTATTATTTAAATAACCGTCTTCACTTTTGCACCATTCTTGCTATTCAAACTAAAAACAAACGAATGAAAATAGAACTATCAGAATGTTTAAGAAGTAAATGATAAAATTATTTTCAAAAATTTAATTATTAAATTTAATGGATAAATAAAGAGTGGGCATCATGCTTATTTTGTAGTGCATGATGATGAGCAAAAAATATTTATTTATTAGTAACTAGTGCGAGTGAAAGCCTGTTTCGTGTTTTCCAATATAACTTTATCTGATACATGCATGCAATTAACATGATCATGGATAAGATTTTGTATATAAATTATAACTGATGATATGAAGTAGTGGAAGCTTTTTACATAATACATTTTTGTTAACGTATAGACAAATCTTTGCTGCTAATAACGAAAATTGTACATACGTTTGGTTGAATTAATTGGCAGAGACAACTTCATATGTATGAACACACACATACATACATAGGAGACAAATTATTTTTAACTTAATTAAACGCCATTTGGGTCAACCTAGTAGTAGATGTGACTGAAAATACCTAAAAATCCCTAGGATCAACGAACACATTCCTCACTTGTCCCTTCATCAACACTTCATCCTCGTTCTCATCACTCTGTTCTGAGAGCCTCTTAATATACCACAGATCACTGATACAAGACATGGAAGCTGCCTGAGGCACAAGCTTGGCAAGAGGATCACCAAACCCTAACTCAGTTATAACCACTTTACATTCCTCCTTCATGCTGTCTCCCAATCTCGACGTGAACCTCCACGCACACTCCATGAGCTCTCCCAGGTTGTCTCCCTCCCCATGTAGTCCATAGATGAACAGAAACCCAAATGGCCTCCTCCTCGAGAGCGAGTCGCCGACAGTTGGGATTCTCAGACATGGAAAGATCTTCTCTCTTGCATGGCTCAGACTCGTGTGAAATAAAACCCTAAATGGCTTATACTTTGACCTAACCTGAAGCTTATAGGCTTCGCATGTGTTCCATATGCTAAATACAATCCAAGAGTTTGGAACATTACTAGTTTCATTGTCGACTTCCCAATTACCATCGTCTTTGTAGTAAGATACCCAAGTTCCGAGGCTGAGCTTCTCCTTCAAGATAAGGTCCATGTCTGTGAGATATAGGTCTTTGTGTTTTAAGGTTCTGGTGTACAAAGAGATGGCTTGGCTTATGGTGAGCTTCTGTACTTTTACCTGTCTGCTGGTGGCGGCCGCGGCGGCTCTGGTGGAGACGTGGTTGTGAGGGAAAGCTGTGGGGTGGACGAAAATGTGGAGAGAAGTGAGATTGAGGTAGTGGCATTTGAGGGAAAATAGGTTAGTGGAAGCAGTGTTGTTCTTCTCTGTGGCTACCAGTGAGTACTCTGCTCCATTTCTTAGCATCCATTCTTCTACTGAGTTCACTAGTTTTTGGCCTACCCCTTTTCTTCTTCACAGAAAACAGGATAGGATATATTAGTTTGATAACAATTAATTTGACCAAAATTCAATTAATAAACCCTAATTAATTAAGCTATTCCTGTTAGTTCAATTCCATGAAGACTACCGATTTTTAAAACGTTGTTGAAATCCCCCGTGCACACAACAAAAATCTTGTCCACATTTTGCTCAGTTTTTCCTCAATTGTGTTATCACAAACTAATTATAAAACTAAATAAAAGTCATTTTCTTTTCATTGGATCAGAGAAAGGTGAGAAATCATATTAAGCTTCTTCTTCCAAGTTTTAAGTCGATTTCAACTACAGTATCCCTCCTATAGAAAGAACAGAAATATATACATCAATATCGATACCATCAAACCATCATGTGCGGTGTTTATTATTTTTTTTTTCCAACACCGAAAAGTTAAAAAAATCAACAGAGACATGTATATTAACCAAATGATGTATTTTGGACTTGGTTAAAATTGGGCATTCAGAATGATCAAAAGAGGTTGAAAATGAGGATAGCATTAATATATATATATATATATATAGACACACACCGATAAGTAGGAGAGACCCGAAGGCCAAGTATAGAGCCTATCTTGAAGTGTGATCTTGAATGAGACCCTATTGTCTTAATGCATCCTCGAACCACTCCTACAATCTCACCATTCTTTACCAGCTCAGCTACCTGCAGTTGTTAATTAATTAACCATAAGTATGCTTAATGTTTAGATTACGGACAGTCTATTAGACAGGTATGTTGAAATACAAGGGAAGTGTGTGTGTGTGTGTGTGTGTGTGAGAGAGAGAGAGAGAGAGAGAGAGAGAGAGACTCACCAAGATGAGACGAAGAGGGTAGAAGCGAACCCTAGAAAAAGGGTGATTGCCGAACAAGTTGGTAAAAATGGAGACCCTCTCTTTAGTCCCAATCTCACAGTTCCTCTCAAGCTTCCCCACCACTTTCACATCTCTTTCGTCTTCGAATTCCCTTATCACTACTTCTTCTTTCTCTCTATCCACCATCTTTCTCTCCCCCTCTCTCCTCTCTCAAATATGTATATGAAACCAAACCTTCCTTCCTATTATTTTATGTTACCTCCAGTTACCTCTTCCCATTTGCTGTTCTATATATACACACAAGAAAATCTTTCCACGATGCACGTGAACCAAGACAAAAAGCATTTTGAAATCCGTAAAAGCATCCCAAAATTTGTAAAAGAACATTTCAAAATCCATAAATTCTTTATGGATTCCATAAATTCTTCTCAGAATCCGTAAACTCCTTTCACCAACGGATTCCCAAACACACATTGAATTATACGGCTTCATTGTATTTTATCAATAACCAAATCTTCAATAAAGTTAACTTTAGTGAATATTCTCCTTTATCTTACTCTAGCCTGACTGTGTGCTACTTGATCTATTATCAATGACCTTTTTCAATATGTTCAAAATACTTCAAATAATTTTTCTTTTTCATCATTTTCTCTCCGACATATACACACATTAATTTCTTGAGCAATAATTTGCATACACAATTTGTATGTTTTCATTTAGATCACAAGAGTATATATATTTATATTTTCAGAGTGAGTGTGTGCTGTGCATGGTAATTGATGGTAAAGATGATGATGCGTGCGTTGAAACTTAGAGTGGGGGATCGTCCTCTTGACTTGGTGTTCACAGAATAAAAGGCTGACAAGGTTTGGAATAGTCGTTTTCATGAGGACAATATCAGCAAGGCTTGCTTCCAAAATCAATAGCAATTCACTTACGGCTCCTTCCCATATGATTCACTCAATCTGTCATCATTTTCACTTTTTTACTACTTCAAATGTACTGTCACTTCAAAACCCTTGGTTCCTTCCCTATTCTCCCAAATATAAGTAACAAACATGCATCTCTATCCCTTACAGCTACGCATGCAGCCTTTTTTATAAAAAATTTTTGTTAAAAATAATTGAGGCCAGCAGTAATGTGTTTTCTATCTCATGCATTTTATAATTCATATTGTTTTGCACTTGGCTTATTATCCTGGTGGTAAAGATGCCTCCCAATCTCGCTTCAATCCCAATATTTATATATATAGTTGTTAATACTTAAACATCGATTATATATCGACAAAGTGGATTGCTTCTTCGTCCACCTCGCTTGTTTTAATTGACGTTTGCAAATGTGACTTCTCTTAATTGATTCTCACATACTGCTGGGGTAAAATCACTTAGTGTAATATGACTTTTATTAAAAAGTATAAAAAACGTATTTTGTATATGATATGTTGAAAATTCAATTTTATAATATTCAAATATGAGGAAAAACTAAAAGCCAAAAGTTATAAGTAAGAAACAGTTAAAAGTGTCTTTTGGGCAAATAGCTCATTTATTTTAGTCACTGTCCCATTCATACACACATATTTGGCTCCAGTGTCTCCTAGCATAATTGAGCTTCCCGACTTCATCACAGACAAAAGCACTAAGTAGAGATCAGGAAGTGGCCTGCCTACAAAAGATGAAATTTTTACCTTAGCAAGCTGGCTATACTAGCTAGGACAAAATTCTGTTATGGTTTAGCTAATTCTCTCCATCAAGCTTTCAGTATTTGATTCACTACAATTGTATATATTCAATTTATTATAGAGGTTCCCAAAAAAAAAAAGAACATTAAAGGAATGTTTTCAACAAAAACCTTTTTCTCAGTGGAAACTGCACACTAGTCAGTGTTTCCAAACTCGATGTATTTGGGATATGCCAAAAGACTTGCCCTTTCAGCTGTAACTCCACTAACTCCTATCTGTTCACATATAATTCAACATTGCGTTGAAGTTATAAAGGTTTAAACTCTTTTTGATTCCTAAACATAGGTATAATTGTATTGAATGCAATTTTATTCGAAGCATAATTGAGAACTACATGTGGACATATCTCCAAACAAATATTTAAATCTTGATTCATCATGATATGCAAGACACAACCCCTATGGTTAGATTAAATTGGTCAATAAGTGATGTAAACTCAATATCCTTTTCTCTTTGCCTATACTTGCAAGATTAGATTATATGAAATTCAAATATTTAAGCTAGAACTCAAAATAAGGGAAGGATGATGATGACACCAGGACTCCTTATACTATGCATGTAGAGTGTGAGGGCCTTTTAGTTTATCTATGTATGAGCTACATGGTTTTTTACTCTTGTGATTAATACAAGAGTAAGGGAAGGATGATGATGACACCAGGACTCCTTATACTATGCATGTAGAGTGTGAGGGCCTTTTAGTTTATCTATGTATGAGCTACATGGTTTTTTACTCTTGTGATTAATACAAGAGTCGGTGAATTTTTTATATGAAGATGAATGGAGTTGATTCACTAATATTTAGTGTTTTTTTTTTCAAATTAATTTGTCTAATATGTAAATTGGTATAAAAGATAATGATACATAAATATTTCAGAATATGTATCATGATTAAATAATTTATTTAGTTTCTTTAATCTTCAAAAAATCAATTTTTCTTGCCAATCCAAAAAAATTAATTGTGAATATCCGGGTAATAATTCAGTTAAAATCATTTAGATATACGATCATATTCCAAAATTATAGTTAAAGTTTACGCATCAATAATTTAAACAAACCGTATCAAGCTGTTTAAGTCATTGATCTTGGGACGTAATCCATTATGATATGTAGTACATGTTTACAGACTTCAATTTATAGTACATGTTTACAGACTTCAATTTATAGACTTCAAGCTGTTTATAGTACATGTTTTCATCTTCAAAAGCTTAGCATCCAACGTTATAATAATCACTTTAAATCGCTTCTTTTCAGTGATGAGTGATGATGATATATTGTGAAAACAGGGAGAATGACAATTATGTTACCACAAAATGCAAAATTAACTTTCTGTACGTCAAGTATCATGCGAGGAGAGCTAGAATCGTTACGTGAAATCTTCATATACGGAATCATACATATACATTTCAAAACGTTATTTATTCTGGATCAAAAATTAATGCTCCGAATTAAATTTAACAGCACTCTCATTACCAGTACTCTATATTAGGAATCTGGCCGGTCTCACGAGTACATTGTTTCATGTTCTCTCCTGTCATCACATGATAGTAGTCATTTATCTATATCGATCTCTCTGTCGAGCTTTGAAGTTTGAGCCACTTAACCAAAACTCATGGAACTCCGTGTTTATCTTCTGCCATGAAACGAAAGACGTAGGATCCAACCACGTTTATCACAAAAAGCTGGACTCTTATAGCAGACACTCTTCCATTCACGTTAATATGACAGAGATATATATATATTTGAATTTTTCTGTAAGAGACGTAAAATTTCCCAATTCGAATTAAACCTGAATATCTAGTCCCACTTGATTGAGGGGGCAACCGTACCATTGGGAGGGAGGCACCACGTGAAGGGACTGCCACAAAAAGGTTTGAAGAGAATCCACGCGACAGTGAAGGGAGAAGGGTTGTGAGTAACTGAGTATTATAAAGTGTGGCCTTCTTTCTGATTAATAATTACATGCAGAGGAGGTAGGGCAGGCCACTCTTCCTTTATAGCTTTAATCAATTCTCATTATTTTTGCATTGTGCCCACTGCACCATTCATCACCGTCACCCCCACCACACAACTTTATACGTCACTTAAATATTCCAACTCATGCAGAGTACCATAAAACATGGAGCCTTATACATATATATGTATGTATATGTATGGCATTCTCTGTATATTCCCACGTTTTCTTTTTTATTCCCTCCTATTTCTTCTATTAAACTTTCCTTATTTAAAACTCACTTGGATCATGACAATGATATATTAAAACCCAACCCCAGACACGTCAATCAGGCTAGTAAACTGGTGAATCGGTTTTCTTATCAGTCCGATCAAGGGTTTTTGACATATGCATGATTGACCGGTGAGTTGGATTTTATATTTTCTCCTCCTCCCTTTACCGAACGTGGAATGATGTTGTTTTGAGTTTAGGAAAAATAACACAATTCACTGGATTTATACTCTATTTTGCTGGATTGCATGTACTCGTGGTTTATACATGAATGATTCATTTATTTGTTTGTTAATGCATTTTTACTGCAAGTATTACTCTTTTAAGAGTTGCAAATGAATATCTTTGTACAACATATTAATCACATTATATTATTTTAATCACGATGATTGTGTTGACCCCCGTTCAATCATGGTTGAATTGTTGATTATCAAACCACGAGCTGTCTCAACTGATTCAAGTATGCTGGTCCAACTTTTAATACCATGCATGACAGAATCACAATTCGTAAGAATGAGAAAATTCTCTCAACGGAATTGTCTAAAGCACCTCGTACTTAACTAGGTTTAAATATAAGATCACTAATTAAGGGACACACACCCTCTGTGAACTGGTTAGTTTCTCTTCTCTAGCTGTTTCCATAAAAAAAAAAAAAGTTTCTTTCTCGGGTGTCTGATGTGTCTCTGCTGAGAATTTCTGTTTCACTACGAATTTGACAATCATGCATTCCAGTGAAGATGTATTTTAATATATGCCGAAAAAATATGTGAAACTATTCCACATGCCTATGAGTAGTCTCTTTCCTAGCTGCTACTTCGATCTCAAAAACAGATCCTGTCGCTGCTGGATGGGCACTAGCTAGAAGAATGACCTTTTCAGAACCTTTTTCTTTCTTACACATATATAGTTGGAACAAATTATTATGAATGTTTTATGCTCTCATCTTAATTACCCCTTTAAAGATGAAACATGTTGTACTTACCTTAAGAAACCCAAAGGAAAGAGATGGGTTTGATGTTTGACGGTAACATACCCAAATAAGGATGAGTCACGATTATTATTGTCTGTTTTTTTATATATAAACTGTTTTCATATTATCTTTCTTTCCGAATAATGTTTTTATATTATCATGCAGCAACATGACACTGTGAGTTTTCTTTTTGTTCTTTTTCTTAAACACATGTATCTTCACACAAAAGTAGTTATATTCAAAATAAAATATTGTTGAATGCTGGATATAGGTATACTGATGCAGGGCGGGGGAAGGGGAAAGGGATAAGGGATAGGAAGAGAAGAGAAGAGAAGAGAAGAGAAAGAGGGGGTAGAGGAGGAATAACAGAAAAAATGAGGGAAGAACCGAACCAACAGAGGGAGAACAGAAGTTAAAAGAGGAGAAAACTCAATAAACCATACAAAGTAAAAGTTAAGATGTTATTTATATGTCTCAATCTAAATATTCCCTAGACCATTCTACAAACCTAGAATTAAATTCAAAATCAAAATTAATGATAAATGATGATAATCACTCAATATTAAAACCCAAACATTCCCTAATAATTATATATCCTAAATATATGAAAATATAAATCAGTTATTATTCTATAACTCATTATATATCTTTATCTTTCAGTTTAAATTCAAAATTTGGTTTACTGTGAGGAATCAAAACCCACCCCAACAGGTGAGTACATGCATTTCTGTAGGTTAAATAAAAGAGTACCATGGGCTCAACATCTTTGAAATTTTGTCTCAAGTTTGAACAAATCTGTGAATCTATATGTACGTTATAGGATCTTGTTAAAGAGTACCAGCGGGCTCAACATCTTTGAGAATATGTACGTTATAATAGTGTTCTCTCCCTTGGACCAAGAACTCTTAAAGGTAAATTAATTAATCCTCATTCCACCTCAAAAAATAGGATCTTGTTAAGAGATTGGTTTCGATCTTAAATGTTTATCGTTTTCTTTAAATTAATTTATACAACTTGTAAACAAAAATATAATCTAATGTTAATGGGTATTTTAAGAAGATAATATCTTATTTGCTATGATTGGGTAATTCATCACACTTTTTAAATTTACCCTGATGATTGATATTAAGTACTACCAGTTTTATACTAAGAAGCGTAGACACTCCAAAAAAATTGACTTTCGGTGGCAATAGAAGCCATCGCTGAAAGACTTTTAACAGCGACAAATTGTCGTCAAAGAGTCATCACCATAGTGACTGTCGCTAAAAATATTGACTATGACAAAAATAAATCACAGCTGAAGGTCCCCTCCCGCAACAACAAAAAAGTTGCTGAAAGTCTTTTCACAATTAGTTAAAAAAATAAGAATTTACTCTAGTGACTGCTACATCATTACTGGTCGGTGCTATCTCACCCACCCCACATGTCACCACCTTGCACTGTCATGTGTTGCAGGCAAATAAATCTAAAAGTTTGCCTTCTTAGAGAATCAAACCTCCAACACCTTGTGTGTGTGTGAGAGCTTTTGAGCTGTAATGACTTTGCATACTTTAAACGCATATTTATATATATATATAATATTTTACTAGATAATAAACTATAAACATTTATACACATACATATTTATGTGTATATTATTTTTACATATATACACAATATCTAATATTATTATAAACTAAAAGTAAATTATTGTATGATAATTTTAGTGCATGTGTTTATCATTTTACATTTTTATATTTTATTTTATATATAATATATTATTGATTGAATAATAATTTTTATATACTTATATAATTAATAATTTAATAATTTTTATTTTTAAAATATTATTTTAAGGTAAAAATATTATTTTTAATAAAAAATTTTACAAATAGAATAAATATTAACTTTTTTTGCGTTCAGCGGTGATTGAAAAAGTCACAACTGAAAGTCCTATATTTGCCATTGTCGCTGAATGTCTGATTTTCAGCTACGACTTTTTATCGCTGTTAGAAATTTTCGCTGAAAGTCAATTTTTTTTTTCAGTGAACGTTGCATCTCCCCTTTTCGACCTTGATCATGTTTATCCCTTTAAACTCTGGCATCTTGTTCAATTTAACTTTAGTATTGTTTCGAACTCGAGTTGGCTAATGGGGATCAGCTAAATGCATCAATGGATGGGCCAGTTTGTTGTTCCCCGAAGCTACTGCTAATGGGTCATGTTGTGCAGCTCATATTGTGCCAGTTTGGGAAGCCATTTTCCCAAATGGTGCACGTAAGCCGAGACAAAACCATCTTGAAATCTGTAAAAACCATCTCAAAATTCATAAAAACCATCTTGAAATCCGTAAAACCATCTCGAAATTCCCAAAATGCCTCAAAATCTGCAAAATCCATTTTCCCAACGGAGTTCCCAAACAAGCACATTGTCAAACATAGATAATTTATTTATGATTGATTATAAAGGAGGGTAAGAAATGGTTGATGTTGAGTCCAGTGGAATGGGTCAGTCTATTGTAATATAGCAAACCGATATTTGAATATTCACTGAAAATGTGTCTATATTTAAAAATCGATAATTCTTCCAATTGTAGAATGATACCTCTATGTTTTGGGGAAAAATAGGATAAGAAAAGGAAAGAAATTTTGCAATAATTACAGCTTTAGAAATGACACATGCTTGGCCAAAATAAGAAATGACACTTGATTATCTTCGACCAAGCAGAAAACACCTTTCAGTCATACTTATACAGTTATACTAATTGAAGTTGAGTTTTAGGAAATAGACTGATTCGTTAAAATGTAACACCAGAGTTTGAAATTAGCGCCCATGAGTGCTTACATGTAGAGGTGGGAATAGTCGATGTCCCTATCAAATGGTCTACAGCCTGATCTGTTTAGGGCCTAGCATGACATAACCTATTTATTAAAAAGATCAGGTTAAAGTCTATTTAAATGGCTAATTGTATAAATAGGCTAGATCTATTTTTTTAAGCTTGGCCTGTAAACATTTAGGCTGGCCTATTTATATATAAAATAAATATAATTATTTTTATATGATGCAAATAACATTTTTTGTATTTTTAATTCTAATTTTTATAATAAATACTTATATTCAATAAATATAGTAGGCTTAAAGCGTACCTTGAGGTCTTTTTAAAGGTGCACAATAGCTTCGTTTGGAAACCCGTTGAGAAAACGGACACAGATTTCTAGGTACTTTATGTGAGAGGAATTTTGTCTCGGCTTGCGTGAGAATGGGTTTTGGGGGTCAAAACGGGGTTCCTAACGGAAACCCAAACGAAGCCAATATTAGGTTTAAAGCATTTTTAGGCCTTTTTATATATCTACATTATATGTAGGCCTCTAAAAAGGCTTCATGCCTTATCAAGCCTTTCGAAGGCTCGTGCCTGAGTCAGACTCAATGTTTTCATTACAGGCTTAGGCCTATTCAATTAAAACATAACCTGGTCTGACCTATTTCCATACCTAGTATGCTTCCATACTTCATAGTCTACTCGTTTTTTTAAAGTCCGAGCATTTATAGCGGTGTCGTTTTTTGCATCCCATGAAGCCTACAAGATTTTATGCCATCAACAAGAAGTTGTTCGCCCTATTCGCTTCACTTCACATATATTCTCTCAACTCTTTGGCAAATAAACAACCGTGCACTCTCACTCGTTTTACAACCAACAAGCTTTGAGTGATGTTATGATTGTATACAGTAGTAACCATCTGATTTTAATTTTATATAATACGAAGATGTTACTCTCAAAGGCTCCATTCATGTATATATATCCTATAAAAAACTTTAGAAAGCCACCTGTATATGAACTATTGAAGCTCATTTTTCGGATTTATGTATGCACTTGCAGCACACGTAATGCAATGCATGAGTTCATATCTTTGCCGGCATGCGATTTATCTTCGAACTGTAATACCCCGTTTGGTACGTGAAATTGAATTTGATAGAATTGGAATTGGAAGTGGAACTGGAAGTGGAAGAGAGATTAAATGTATGTTTGGTATGCTGGAATAAGTGTGTATGTGAAAAGACTAATATACCCTCTAGAGAAAAAATTCCCTCCTTCGTCGAAAAAATTCTTCCTTTCCCCACCTAACGACGACGAGCAGTTCTGACCGGCAAATCGAAGTGCAGAGGAGAAGACGACCTTGCCCCCTACACCGTCGCCGTCGATCTCGCTGCCTCCACCACGCGCAACCATGGAAGTGGAGCTCAGAAAATCTTCCACACTCAAATCGTGTCAATCGCATCCAGTCGTCCAGATGGCTCGTTGCTCGTCCTCGTCGTCGAAGATCTGAAGCTCGTTGCTGTCACAGATCTTGTCCAGATGGCTTGTTGCTCGTCGTCGTTGAAGATCTGAAGCCGGAATCATCGCGAAGAGCAAGCTCGTCGTCGTCGAAGATCGTTGAAGCTCGTCGTCCACCGAGTGTACCATCATTGTCCTCCATCGTCCTCCACCAGTGCACCATCGTCGTCCTCCGTCGATTTTGTCATTGTCGTCAGTGAGGGTAAGGGTGGAAATGGGGAAGGATTGTTGGGTTGGAACTCGGTTCCATGGGGGAGGGGGTGGAACGGAGTTCCAACATTGTTCATGGAAGTGGAATATCCATCAGGAATCTACTTCCACAGCACCAAACAGACAAAGTTTTGATTTCAGTTCCAATTCCAAATATCAGCCTCCAATTCCCTGCTACCAAACGTAGCATAAGCTTACAGTACCGGGGGAATAATGAATTATAAAAGACAAAAAAAAGGAAAATGGCATGTTAGTATTTATAAACTGGTATATAAGCTAATGATACATATACTTTAGAAAAAGTCAACTGACTCTTATACTTATAACATAAGACTTCATTTGATTTTTTATGTGGTAATATGAGATTCAGTCCTAATGGGTAAGATTTAACATTAATGTTAACCTTGATCATACATTAGGAGTAGCTGCCTAGCTATATCAATACGATTTTTCTCATCTCATGATTTGAACTGTTCATTACATTCAAGGGGAATTGAATTTCGTCCACTCCATACTCTACTGTGATTGGTAAGATCCAGATTCTCTTATATAATTCCCCCTCGTTTCCTTCTTAGAACCTCATCGTTAATGTATCTCACCATTGATAGAGGAGGCATGACAATATTACATGCCTCTGACAAATCTTGGCGCCGTGCTCTGCTCTAATTCATTATGATATGATCGAATTTGAGCCCTTCTATATCAGAAACCAAAGTTTCAATCTAAGAGTTCGAACGTGGAAACGCGCTTCTTAGGAGGGGATTACTCGCCCTTGGTACAAAGTACCTCAGAGGGGTGTGCCAAAACGACGTCCCCGCTCCGGATTAGTCGGTTGCTTCTGGTTACCTGATCCAGTTGAAAGAAGGCCATAGACTCAGGAAAATATGCCAGATACCGAGGGGAAATCAGCGAGGCCATAGGCCCATATCTGCCCAAAGATCACAAAAAAGTTTCAGTCTGTGTTTAGGTGATTTCCAAAATCATTACTTTGTTTTTTTTTCACCAAAACCATGGTTTTGCTGTTAACCACCTAAACACTCTTTCCTCCCGAATCCCTTTTTGATAAGAACATTATGATTTATCAAAAAGTTATTTTTTTTCAATTTTTATAAATTATTTTTCAAAATATATTATTTAATTACCTTTATTACATTTATTTCAGAAAATATTTTTAAAAGTTAATACAAACACATCTGCAACTAGTGAAAACCTAAAAACTTTGACTTTTAATTGTATGACTTCAACCAACGGCTGATTGGATCAAGTGGTAAGCGGCTTGTTCCAACTTAAGCAAGGTTTCGGGTTCGAGCCTTGTGTATGCAGCAGCCACCGTTGGGAGATTCACCCATCATGCCAGGTGCGTGATGCGGGTCGGATTCGGACGTAGTCGGAGCGAAGCTCCGGTGAACCGGATGGCAACCGAAAAAAAATTATATGACTTCAACATGGTAATCTTGGATAGGCCCATAACATGTGAGCTCCATATAGGTCAGACCCTTTGGGCCCTATCTTAGCCCAATGATGAGCCAACTTTTTTTTTTTTAATTTGAAAAACGCGCCAAAACGGCTCTTCGGTCCCGCTTCTGGTTCTGGAGCAAAAGACCGCCATTTTCAGGTCAGTGAGGCGAGAAGAGGAGACAACGGCGCTTTCCTGACTCTCGTTACGGCATGGAGAAAGATTCCACCATGGACATCGATCTCCAATCGGAAGAAGAAGGAAAAGAGAAGGAGGAGGAGGAGGATTGTTTCCTGGGATTTATCGACTATGCGAGGTCTGAGCTCATGGAATTCGAAGGAGACCCCGATCCAAATGGTGATGGTGCGGTTGTTGATCAACCTGGCTGGAGCTGGATTGTGTCTCGTATTCTCAAGACTTGTATTGCTTATTCTAGTGGCGTCACGCCTGCGATACTGCTCTCTGAACTATCTTTGGTACTACATATTAGCCCATTGGTTTTTCCCTGTAGGGAGAAGGAAACAAACACATCGCAGTATCCTGAATCAATTCACCAGTGCGCTGGCGTTGATGTTATCGTTCTTTGCTATACGGCTTCTTTCTTATCATTGGTTTTATCCTGCAGGCTTGGAGTGAGCAACGTAGAATCGGGGCTCCAACGAAGAGGCTAGAATTCATCAAGCAGTTAAAGAAGAATAACCGCAGAACGAAACTCCCAAACACAGTCACCATTGATTCAATATATGAGAAAAAATTTCTGTCCTTAAACAGTGTTCTGGAAGCGGTTATTGTCGATGTATTTGTTCTTCCAGGTAATTTGGAATGAAGCATGTTCCTGGTTATTGGAGCCGCCTTCACGGATCATCCTCCAGGAGTTGCCCAGAAATGTTATATTTTAAGAAAAAGGAGCAGTCATTGGGATGAGCAATTTGGGAATGAAAAAGTACAACAAAAATGGAGATATTTATTACTTACGTCATTATCTGAAATGAAATTCCAATTAAACAAACAAATGAGCGACAAACACTCATTGTTCCACTGGTACCATGTCCCGGTATCATGCAAGTACCATTGGATTCAAACCTGATCTGCTACTATTGGTGCAAATCTTCATTAGAGAAAATGTGTTAGGATTCAGGAGAAGGAACATAGGCCAAGAAATTTATATAGGACAATCAAAGGCCTGTCTTAAAATTATTGTGCATTCTTCATTCATCTGCTCTGATTTCCCTCTTAATTACATCCTCTGCATACAGATTGTTCGACTATATTTTGAAATTTTTATCTATAAATTGAATGATATCTGTTTCGATATGAGATTTCCCACGCATATTTTATGTCAACCGAAAAAGTCTCCTGCAATTTTTTGTACGCTGTCAAGATATGTATCAATGCAAACTACCTTTCTTCAGGCACAAACATCCAAATGCTAACATTAGGAGATTACTGGAGTTCAAATCTCGTAGATC
>JANTPZ010094249.1:0-14867 GCA_025593235.1 Vachellia pachyceras
CCATGAGGGCCCAGTATAAGTCTCTGTAGCATTTGGAAAGCTGACTGAGATGGTGGAAACGACGCTTGAGAAGCTCGTGGCGAGTGAGGTGGGAGGCGCGGGAGAGGGAAACGCTTTCGTGAGAGGCAGTGAAAGGAGAAGAAGAAACAGTGGAATTGAAAATGCAAATGGAGGCGGGTTTTGAGTCGTCGATGGGAATTTTGGGAGGCTTCGAAGAAGAAGAAGAAGAAGAAGAAGAAGAAGAGAGGTTGAGATGCTTGGAGGCAGAGGCAGCCATGAACGCCACCCAGCGGCAAGAGGGAATTCGCGGCTCAACTGAGGACACACTACACGGGCAAGGGATCTGTAAATACAAAATTCTTTATTCCTCCTACTGTACTCAGAATTTTAGTTAAATATCTTCCTTCCTATGCACTGGTTTTTGTGAATCTTTTCTATTTTTTTATATGGATGAATAAAAATAAATATAGGGAAAATTACCCAAAAGTTTCAAACAACAGAATTAACCACAAAATGATTTTAAAGATTCACAAAATTACCATAAGATCCTAGGAGTAGCTGTTGATGTTGTTAATAAAGGCTAGTAATGTTATTAATAACAACCACAACAGCTACTCTTGAGATCTTATGGTAATTTTATTAATCTTTAAGACTATTTTATGGTTAATTTTATTGCTTGGTACCTTTAGGTAATTTTCTGAAGAATATATTATTCAACCAATCATTCAAATTCAAAATTAATTGTATTTCTTGTTTATTTTACTTTTCATGGACATAAATAAGAATGTTAGTTCAAAATGATCCGTTTTTAATTACTTTATATTATGTTTAAACATAAATTATAATATATACAATAAGTGTGTTTCCTAGTTGTTTTAATTTTTATAAACATAAATAATTATATCAGTCCAGTTTGATCCGTTGTTAAATATATTAAAGTAATAGATAAAATAATTGCAATAATTTAAGGACGCAAAGGCAAAATATAAAGTATGGAATAAAAATTATAAAGGCTAAAATATACTTTTAGTCCTTTATATTTGCATCAGGTTTCACTTTAGTCCTTTAAGTTTAAAAAGTACATTTTTAGTCCCTTAAACTTAACGCTGTTAGTCTCTCTTAATGGAAATTGTTGACTAATCAAACTTAGCGCTATTATTTTAAATCTTTTTTATTTTACACAATTTAAAATATCAAATTTATTATATTATTAAATTAAAATTAAAATGTGAGCATGCTTTGTCAACGTTTTATTACCCATTCATCAATTAAATTCAATGAGTCAGCAATTTCCGTTAAGAGAGATTAACGGTGTTAAGTTTGAGGGACTAAAATTGCACTTTTTAAACTTAAAGGACTAAAATGAAATTTGAAGCAAACATAAATGACCAAAAATATTCTTTAACCAAATTATAAACAATTAATTGTATATTTTAAACTCATAATAAAAAGTCAAATATTAATGAGATTTTATACAAATTTATTCTCAGTGGGAGAAACGAAGAACAAATTATATGTATGTATATATATCTTTTCATATGTTAAAACTACTGTTCAATGATTATTTTTTTAATCAATGCCAATCAACATATTAATAAAAATTATCAAAAACAAATGATGAAGATCATACTACTCACGAGCTACAGATACGTAGTATGAATATATAATTATCGTTGTTCAATTACAATTATCGATTGTCTAAGAATAAAAAAAGTGAAGTCATGCAAAAGTAAACAAATTGCTATTTAAACGGATGTTTCTCCTGCCTGTGCTGTATTCGTCTGCCTTGTCGGCGCTCCAATAAAAAATTTGGTTGACTTGGCAGAGTTAGGGCTTGTTTGGGAACACTGTTTCCCCAACAATATACGTAAACTGAGATAAAACTATCTTAAAATTTGTAAAAATTATTTCGTAATCCATAAAAACCATCTTAAAATAAGTAAAATCATCTATAAATTTACAAAATACCTCAGAATCTGTAAACTCATTTCTCCCAACAGAATTCTCAAACATACACTCAAACAGATCTAATCCAATTAATTACATGAGAATCTTGTCACTGAAAAACCTATTAATCACACACACATATGTAAAAGCTTAGACGCATTCACTGTGACTAATGGTCTCAAAACCCAACTTATCTAGACAGATTATTATAAATAAAGAAAACTACCCATAATTGATTATACTTGAATTTGAATCGGTTACGGTACCCGTTTAGAAAATAGTTAAAAAAATAATTTCATGCAAACTAAAGTAAATACGTGAAGAGGATTTTATCTCAATTTATGTAAAAATCACTTTAAACACAATCACCAAACACACGAATAATTTATTTGATGGCTAGTCTCAAAACGTGTTATCATCAAATTTAAATCTAGTGTCCATATTAGCCTTTTTAGTTAATTTTAAAAAGTTTTAAGTAAATATCTTGAGCTGGATGATAATGGGTTCGTTTGGGAACGTGCTAGAGAAGTACTTGTACGCAAGCCGAGGTAAATATGTGAGAGGATTATCTCGTTTTGCGGAAAAACACTGTTGAACGTGCTTTTGGGAGAGTAAATAAACTTTTCTAAATAAGCACAATATCTTATTCGAGTCTTGATTGTGAATATTTATTTCCATTTTTTATATAAACGGAAATAAAACAAAAGACAGAAACAAATACAAAAAGAGGAAAACTAAGTGACATCCGCTTCCTTCAGAAAAACAACTGTAGAGGGTCCATTAAGGATATGGTGTCCAAGAGCACTACCAAGTGCATTTTTTGCCATACAATCAGCAGCTTCATTTGTATCTCTCTCGATAATTTTCAAACTGACATCCCAGTCCCGTTGTAGCATCATTTTTATCTCGCTAATCATGCTCAGTTTCTCGTGAAGATTCGATACCTCCTTCTGGAGGAGGCCAATAGTTTCCACTGAGTCTGAGGTCAGAGTAAGCTTCTTTACTCCATAATCACATGCTCTTTTAAGCCACACTAAGCAGCCCCATAATTCTGCAGTAAGCCAATCCCCATGATCCAGACGCATCATAAAGCCTTCAAAAATAACTCCTCCATTCATTAGGATGCTGCCACAAGCTGCGGTATCAGCAGTGGCGGAGCCACGTTGGGGTGAGGGTGGGCAATTGCCCCCCCTCAATTTTTCGGGATATATGTAAATACTTGTTAGATTTTTATTTTGCACCCACTGATTTTTAATATTTAAACCCACTCAAATTATTTACACTTGTAAACTTGTTGTCATTGTTTGAAAATAAAAAATTGCCCCCACTGATCCAGGGTCCTGGCTCCGCCACTGGGTATCAGAAGTATAGGAGTAGGCACCGTCCACCATAACTTATATACCGTTTGAAATATTCTCAAAAAAAGGCCGTCTGTCAACTTCACATTTACCGTTTAGATTCACTCCACTCATTTTAGTGCTCGAGCGAAAAATACAATGATGTATGGCTTTAGCTTACGAGAATATTTGCCCGTATCTAGCCTCATTACCCCATGCCTGTGCTCATTCCTTGCTCGCTAAATAAGCCAACAAATTATAATAAAGTTATGCTTCCACTCTCCCTCCTCTCTCATTATCTTCCTTGTCATATTTAGTTTAAATCATGCATGAATGTCAGAATCAAAGAAAGTTGAGTGATATGAAGGATGC
Source organism: Vachellia pachyceras (assembly GCA_025593235.1). Taxonomy (NCBI): domain Eukaryota; kingdom Viridiplantae; phylum Streptophyta; class Magnoliopsida; order Fabales; family Fabaceae; genus Vachellia; species Vachellia pachyceras. The sequence goes on from JANTPZ010094249.1 coordinate 3,657, forward strand.
ACTATACTCTCCCAAAACAGCCTTGTCTTATGGCAGTCCCACAGCACATGAAGGTCATCTTCCATAAAGTTACTACATACATTACAAGAACTATTTGGATGAAGGTTTATTCTCCATTTCCTGTAGTTAGTAAGAAGGTGTCCTCGAAGGGTTACCCAGGCGAAAGTCTTGCTTCTCTAAAGGATTTTAGGTTTTCAAATAATCGGCCACAACGTTTGCCCTTCCTCCCTTATATCATTCAGACTCCTATAAGCTGAGCTAACTGTAAAGTCGCCACTTTTCTCCCACTTCCATTGAACATCATCATCCCCATTTCTATTTCTAACGTGTTCAATCCCTTCCTGTACGCTATTCCAAGAGTTCTTGATTCCTCTCCAAGCACATGACCCAGGTTTCTTTGGATCAGTAGTAGGCAGAAGGTCATCTCCACAATTGTATTTGCTCCGTATCACTCTCACCCAAAGGGCATCATTTCTCTTCACAAGGCCCTATCCCAGCTTCATCATATACGCCTTATTTTGCTGTTTTAAGTGCTGCATACCAAAGCCCCCTGCCATTTTCTCTTAACACACCTTATCCCAAGCCACTAAGTGCATCTTTTTCTGGTCATCATACTCTCCCCATAAGAATCTCCGCGAGATCTTCTCCAAATTCCCGCATGTGTTCATAGGTAAATTTGCAGTCTGCATTGAATAACTAGGAATGACGGATACAACATACTTGACGAGTGTAGAACGCCCTGCAAATGATAGCTTGTTTATTTTCCAATTGCTTACTCAACTTTTCACCTTGTCCACCATAAATTGATGTCTCATTCATTACCCGACCATGATGAAGTGGAACATCAAGATATTTACCTAGATCGCCAGTTTGAGTAAATCCAAGTTCAGTACTTATCTGTGTGGCTCTGTTATAGTTGACATTTTTGGAGAAAAAAACATTCGTTTTAGCATGACCAACCTTCTGGCCCGAGGCTTCACAAAAACCCTTCAGACATTTCTTAATAATTTTCACCTGATCAAGACTTGTCTCTGAAAAAATTATAAGATGATAAAAAAAATAAATGTAAAATACACTGTCCTTCTCCATCCTCGGTAATTACTAAATCCCCAAAACTTGCTTCTATCATAAAATTGAAGCGAAAGAAACAGCCGACCGGAAATTCCCAATTTGTGCCCTAATTTTGCATTTTTTCCATTTGTGGGTTACTGGAGTAGTGATGATCCCACCCGGTTGGTGACTCACCCAGCGTTTGGGCCATCTTCCACGCCACCAGACTTTTCCCGCATTTCCTCTCACTTCATTGGTCTGTCACGTTCGATCGGTGACTCCTTGAATTTTTACTGTCCACATTTTGTGACCTTTTTGAGCTTTTTTTTTTTCCACTTTCGCCCTCCAGAAAACAACGCACGAGATTCGTGTTTGTGTAAATTCAAAGCAAGCCCTCTTGCGAGTTCATAAATCGTAATTATATTGCACATTCCCCTTCTCTCCTGTGTCAATGCATATTCCTCGCATATCTATCGGAATTTAAACTCCGTTTCGTGTAAGCGAACAGGGCGCATTTGAATTCGAATCTGATTTGTCCGGGCTCTGTTTGCCTCCGAAACCACACTGTTAACTCTCGAAGGAAATTGAGCTAGTTGAGCTTCGGTGCCGGTCGCTGTAGATCAAACCGAGTTTTCGGTTAAACGCTCGGTTTGGACTCGATTTAGGTGGATCATTCTTGATTTCTGGTTCGTGAACTTAGAAGGTTCATCCTGATCATACATACATCTCTCTTGGTTTTTTCGTCATCATCATCTAGGAGCGAGATCTGAGCTTTGCATGTTCGTATTTCGTTTATTCCGAAACGGGATCTTTAGTTGTCTGGGGATTTGTTTTTACTTTCGCGTTTGAATGGTTTTTTCAAAGTTCAAACAAGATCTGATGGAATTTCTTACTGCAGCTCTCATTTGTTTATGGATTTTCTTGAATCACTGAACTAGTTAAGATTGTGTGGTTAGCTGGTCTATGCATCTTATAGTTCTGGAAAACAGGGATAGCCTTCGATTGTCTAACGTAATTGCTTCAGTGGCCAATATATGAATTATGATTGTTGTTCTTGCTATCGTAAACTTGCTATATTGACTTTTAGTTTTATCCTTGCAGAATCTATTGTTCATATCCAGATAGTGGTTGCAATTACATGAAGAACGGGATGGTAGAATGCAGTGTATGCCATTCGAAATTGGTTTCTCCTAGTCCCAGAGCTATATCAAGGGCTTATGACAAGCACAAAAGTAGGATATCATCCAAGCAGCATGCCCTTAATGTCTTCTTGGTTGTTGGTGACTGCATCTTAGTTGGCTTACAGGTGATTGTTACCTTCTAATTGGAATTTTTTGGTCAAACGCTGATGGAAAAGCGCAGAGAAAAAATACATTTAATCCTAAAAATTTGCCTGCGAGTATTCCTCCATGTCTTGTGTCTGAGGTCTAATTGAATTTGATACTCTTGAGGCTTATCTATAATTAGTCAAGCTGTTTGTCTATGCATGTGACAGGGATAGTTAACATTTTTCAAAGTCTAATCTTGCGTAGACATTGAATTTGGGTTTTTTTTGGGGGCCACGGCAGTCATTGATTTCTTTTTGGGGCCAAAACATGGTTATTGAATTGAATATTATTTATTACTTAACAAGTACTATTGCGCATGCTTAGCTTTTAGACTGATGGGTAATTCAACATCTTATCCTCTCTTTATTTAGTAAGCAAGCACTTTAATACGTGGTTGGCATCTCTTTTAGTTTTTGTTTTTGAATGTGTTTTTTATTTGCTGGTGTCCTTTTTATATCATCTCATCATGGCAGCGCAGAAAAAGAACCTGTTTATTGCTAGCCACTAACACGTCTTATTTTCTTTATGTGGTAGCCTATTCTTGTCTATATGTCCAAGGTGGATGGGAAATTCAATTTTAGCCCAATCAGTGTTAATTTTTTGACGGAGGTCACAAAGGTTCTCTTCGCTATTGTGATGCTTTTAATCCAGGTACATATTACATTTGCCTATTTTTTATCCCAGTGCATTCTGTCCTCTTAATCTTGTATCGTGCATTACTTATACATGAAGCATGTGTGAAATAAGGCCAGCATTGGTTTGGAGAAATCAGTAGTAATTGGCGGTTTTGTTCAGATTAATGGCTCATTTTGAATTAGGACCCAGTAATTCCTGAAGACCAAACTCAAGCCCAAACACATGCAGCAATTATCAAAAGACTAATATAGGCTTATTAATATATCATAGGACAGATAAACTGAGCAAAAACAGCATTTCTGGCAGCTTACCAAATGTAAACAAAAATATTCGCCAATATCAAAGTACTAGCACAATTCAATTCTTTGATCTCTGTGCCTATACTTTTTTCTGTTTCTCTTAATGAACTCGTCAGTATGATTGTGTTTAATTCTGCAGGCTAGGCACAAAAAAGTTGGGGAGAAGCCTCTTCTCTCAATTTCTATGTTTGTGCAGGTACTATCATGTCATTGGTATAGAAGATTTTGCATTATTAGTTTTGTGTGAGCAGAAGAGATTGTGAAGTCCTTCTCCTAATTCAGTTGTTCCGACTTTCTTCAATATTTTGTCACATGTGATTACTTTTTGGTGCATAAATCAAACTACTTAGGGATGCCTTTTTTGAAATAAAATAATAAAATGATTTTTTTAGTACATTCATATCACATTTTGCTACTCTTAATTCTAATCCTAGACAAGTTTTCTTGTATAACGGAGGTTTAATGAAGTTAGAAGAACTGATGCCAATAAAGGGCATCTTAAAATGTTAGCAGTGCTTCATGCCTTCAGTCTTTTTAGAAAGCAAAGGACCTTCTTATCCTTTGCTTTGTTGGCATTAATATTTTATTACTTTTTTTAAAGAAATTAGCAAAAAAGAAGATTTTTCTTAATAGTTATCCCGTATGTTGTAATCTTGTTATTTGCAGGCAGCTCGCAACAATGTTCTTCTTGCTGTTCCAGCTCTTCTGTATGCTATAAACAACTATCTGAAGTTTATTATGCAGGTACTTCCTTGGTATACTACTGGCTATTACAGTATCATGTGTCAATGAATTCAATTGCGGTTATTATGAACACTTGAATGTCTCACAAAGCCACCCAATCCCTATGTATGTCCAACAAAGACTTGTTACAAAAAGCCATAAGCAGGGCACCAGAAGGAGGTGACAAATTAAACCCTCCCCCATGGTAACTTCAAAGGCGCAGATTCTAGAGACCCCTAGAAAATTTGGCATCATCATCATCATGATGTTCCAACAAAGTATCTTGATGGATTGGAAGACTGCTCACCATCATTAAGCCTTGACATTCTGTGTCAAAGGCCTCTAAGCCTAAGGGCTTGTTTGGAAGCTATTTTGAAAATAGCTTTTACAAATTCTGAGGCAAAACCTAGGTTTTGGAGAATAGATTTTGGAAAATAGCTTTTACAGATTCCGAGGCAAAACCTAGGTTTTGAAAAGTGATTTATGTTTGTGAAGTTATTAGCTTTTATGGATTCCGAGGTAAAAAAGTGAGTAAGAAAGAGAAAAGAGAAAGAATGAAAAGTAGGAAAGAGGAAAGAGAAGAAAGAAAAAGTAGGAAAGAGGAAAGAGAAAGAAAGAAAAAGTAGAAAAGAGGAAAGAGAAAGAAGGAAAAAAGTAGGAAAAAGAAAAAAGGAAAAAGTAGGAAAGAGAAAATCTAGGTTTCAAACTGAGGTTTTGTAACCAAAATAGCTTTTCAAAAAATTTTTTATACTTGGACAAAACCTAAGTTTCGGGTCAAAACCTAGGTTTCAAGAAGTGATGGCAAACAAGCCCTAATTAGATGAAATTGTTTAGAAATTACTTCCACATTAAGGTGCCTTAGCTTGCTGATGGAATTGTAATCTAACTGATGAAGTCATAACCACCTGTCTTATTCAAATGTGGAGGGCTTCTATTATGATGTGGTTTCTTGTCTGTGCCTATGTTATTTTTTCGTATCCTATAATTATGTTTATTTCTTAAAAGAGAAAAGAAAAGCCAAGTGTTGAATCATGTTGCAATCTATCATTCTATTGTCACATTTTATGCATTGAAAACAACTCTTGTGTGCTGGACTTCATATTTCTTAGTGTCTGACAGGTTGATATCACGTTTCATGCAGCTTTATTTTAATCCTGCCACTGTGAAGATGCTAAGCAATTTGAAGGTGATTTGTTATTTGCTATGCTTTTGGGTTGTGCATTTGCATCATTAGTAATTGTTTACTGAGTTTTATCATTCTGCTTTTTTAGTGATGGGGTTTTGAACTGCTGATGCTTCTCATTGCAGTGTTGAAATTATTGTACAGTGTCAAATATGCTGACTAGATAGTGACGATGTAAATTATATAATTCCGCAACTATTGATAGGTTCTTAACTAGTCATAATGAAGATTTAATGCCTTGTCTTGTATCTTGACCTTTTAATAGAAGATTTCATGCAGCTTTGATTCATTGATTGCATTTCATTGAAAGGGTTACATGTAGAGAGGGAGATGAAACTCTTTGAATGAAATATGGTCATTGAGTCTGAATACATAAAATCATGTATTTATAGTTCAAGATACGAGGCATTAAAGCTTTGTTATGACTAATTAATGACTGCCTAATCACAGCCTGCACGCATTTACTATCTCTTCAGCATATTTGCACTGTGCAATAATTCCAGTTGTAGTTCGGGAGTTATTTGTTCCACCACTCTTCTATTGTATCCTCTTGTTCAATATACAAGGCATTAAAGATTTATGATGACTAATTAATAACCGCCTGATTACAGCCTGCACACAGTTACCATCTCTTCAGCATGTTTACACTGTATAATAATTCCAGTTGTTAACTATTAGATCGGCAGTTATTTGTTCCACCACTTTTCTGTTATATCTTCTTGTTTTACCCCTTCCATTTCTTAGCCTGGTCTTATGTTAGTGTCAATTTTTAGGGGCGCTATGATAAAATCAATGGCTTCACAAGCGTAAGTGCGGTATTTTTGAACTAATTGTATTAAGCAGTCCCTCTCTCTTGTTTTGTTCTTCCATATGAGGGTATAAGATGCCTTAACTTGTTGAGCAACTGTGTGCTGGAGGTATTTTAGGAAGATGCTTTTGACATTTACTGTTATAGAAGCAGAGGAACTGATACCTTTCTGTAATCTCATTTATGTGGGCTGTATATTAAATGAACAACCATGCATGCCTTTTTTGAGAGGTGATATTAGTCATCTCTGTGTGACAGTCATTCAAAACAAGTGGAAAAATCATTTTCTTCAATTGGCCTAATTTCTCATGTTTGACTTTGCATGTGCAGGTTTTAGTGATAGCAGTTTTGTTAAAGACGATTATGAGACGCCGCTTTTCTGTTATTCAGGTTTGCGTTTGAGCCCATTGTCTTGCAAACATGAATTAGAAAGGCACACTGTGTGTAGCCATTTTCTTGATCCAATGAATTAGCAAGTTTTAACTTTTAGTCCTTGCTTGAATCCCAGTTGAGCGTAATCCTTGAGTACCACACTTACAAAACTGATTATTTCACTACAGTGGGAGGCTCTTGCTCTGTTGCTTATTGGAATAAGTGTTAATCAGCTGAAATCTTTTCCTGAAGGCACTACAGCTTTTGGTCTTCCCATCACAATGAGTGCATATGTTTATACATGTATATTTGTAAGTATATTGGTTCTTTGTTCTTTGGCTGGTCTATATCTTATTGCTGTGCAAGAGATTTTTCAAAGTAAAAATGATCATTTTATAGTTTTAGAGTTCAGATTCCCTTCATTTTTGTTGTTGGTTTTTGAGCCAAGGAATTATTTTGCAGGTAACTATTCCGTCTCTGGCTTCTGTTTATAATGAGTATGCTTTGAAGAGCCAATATGACACTAGCATTTACCTCCAGGTGAAGTTTCTAACTTTTTCATGATTACGTTATATGCTGATTTAGACAGGACAATGTTTCAGAGTTGCAAATGCTTGCCTTGTGTTTATATAATACACTAACAGAGGATGTTATAGATATATATATATATATATATATTGCTTGCCCCCAAGCAACATAGGCAAGCAACTTAATCTCTAGCTGAATGGTCTTGAAAATAGTTATTACTAGTTGTTTGTTTTTCCCATGTTCGACAGTTCAACAACTTTCCTGTTTTGATTGTTTAAATCCTTTCAATATTATTGGTTGTCTTGATTAGATGTGAAGTGTACGTACTGCATTATATATTGTAATTGTCGTTCAATAATATAGCCTTAGCAGGTTTGACTTCAGTGGTTAGGGATATATAGAGGTTTTAGGTTGAAGTTTCAGCACTTTCCAATGCACTACATAAGGGGGAAATCTGAAACAAAATTGGGAAAGAAACTAACAATACGCTTAACTTCCTAACTGCAAAATTATCGACTACTTGAAAAGAGGAAAGTTTCAAGTATAGCACTTGAATTCTACAATTGTATTCTTCATATATTAATTTAGAGTTTCTTGATTTGCAGAACTTATTCTTATATGGGTATGGAGCCATGTTCAACTTTCTTGGAATAGTGGGCACTGCCATTGTCAAGGGTGAGACATGAATCTCTATCTTCTGGATTCTGTGGGAACTTCAAGCAAATGGCCTGGCAATTAAGAAAACAAACGGGAAGCACGTCTCTGTTATCTCAAAATAATTTTTTCAAAAAAAAAATTAATAACAAACTACTTAAAATTTGCACATACAGATGAAATATTGATATCAGTTTGAATTTTATAAAGTTCAATTGGAGCCAGGTTTATTGCTTTTACCTGATGGTGATGTTAACTGGTTCTTGTGATGCTGCTTTAAATGTTTCAGGTCCAAGTAGCTTTGATATTCTGCAAGGTCATTCAAAAGCCACCATGCTTTTGATAGCTAACAATGCTGCCCAGGGGATTTTATCATCCTTTTTCTTTAAATATGCAGGTGAATAGTTATGTTTTTTATTATGTTATATTATATTGTTTTCCACCAAAAGCCGAAAGCAAATCACTGGTTTATCTTAAATTTGCCCTGTGCTGTATGAATGAACGCTTCATTTGTTTCTTTTTTCTGAACCACCCACTTGTGTCTTCAGATACAATCTTGAAGAAGTACTCTTCGACAGTTGCAACAATCTTCACTGGCATAGCTTCTGCTGCATTGTTTGGACACACTTTAACTATGAACTTTATTTTAGGGATTTCTATTGTCTTCATCTCAATGCACCAGGTAAATTTTGGAGAATTTTGCAAGTAAATAAATTTGCTAGCTATAAACCTTTTTAGAATGAACAATTCTAACAATGACATCGTGTTGCATTTTCACATTTTGTCTATAGTTCTTCTCACCTCTTTCAAAAGTCCGAGATGATCAACAAAATAGCCTGATGGAACTGCGTGATGTCCATGACCCACACAGGTACTTGTGAATTTATTTACTTATTAGTTATTGGCTGATTGCAATGTTGCTTTGTATGAGGCAATGACATGAGTAGTTCTTCCTGCAAGAGTTATCTTTTTTCAGTTTCTGAAAAAAAATTAGTGCATTGGATTTTATAGAGGGGCTTTAATGCAATTTAACTTTTGGAAGAAATCCCTTTTCGTCCTTCCTTTGAAGCTACAAATATTTTATTTTTGTTCCAGGACTAAGGACTCCTTTGTCAATATGGCTGCCGGAGCAAATGAAGAGGTGAAGATCCTTGTTCACCTCGCTTTTCGTTTGTGCTTTATGTATCATACTAATTGATTTAGGTTTCGTTGCTGCATGTACAGGCTAGTCATCGTGTCGGGCATGACGAGAGACAGCCGCTTCTTCCCACCTAGACTGACCCACACAGTATGGTTTTCCTGTTTCTGATCTATATTAGTTGCTCATTTCATATCCTGGTTAGTTTATTTAATTTTATGGATACACGATCAAGTTACTTAACCTGATGAATGATTTTGGTTTTATATAAATCAGTTTTGTGCTTGATAGGGTATACGCAGTTGTGTCATTGTGTGGTTCAACCGTTTTGCGCTCTGGGAATGAATGAGTTCTTTTATACATTATTGCAGGAATCTTACTGAAGAAATTTTTTGGGATATTTATCAGATGGTAGTATTGGTGCACATAGTTTTACGTCAAAATAAGCAAAAATAGAGTTTCTCTACCTGGTTAAGAGAGAATTGCATGAATCTACAGCAGCTGATGGGCAGTTCAGGACTTTTGATAGGGAAATAGGAACCGGCTTCGTACTTTCGGCGCATGTGCTCTATTCTTTTTGTCTCGGACCCTTTCATTTTATTTTTGGCCTATTTTACATATATTTCTTTCAATGTTCACTTCAACCCATTTAATGTGTAATTCTTTTAAACCAATTTACGAATGAATAATGATTTTGGCCTTTCTTTTTAATGTGAAACAACGGCTGAGAAAAAGATGTGACTACAGCCTTCTGTTGTACGTCGGAAGAATCATACCGATATGCCGACTGATAATACAGTTACAATTCTAAAGCCTAAGGTGATTATTACACATTTACACTTTATAAACATAATCTTTTATGTTAATTTGTGTAATTTGTACTATCTTATCATGTATTTCTACGTGCATATCCATACATGATTAAAATTGTAGTTCTTAATGGGGCGTTAATAACGGGATCGATTTCATTTGAGTAATTTTTATTCATGAACATAAAATGTAAAATTCATACTTTTTTGACCTGAGTTCATTGAATTTGAAAATTAAAATCTTTAGAAAGTTAAAAACTTGTTCTATACTCGAGATGTTCACCTAATTTGTAGAGGAACGCTCAAACTCTGATCTCAAAGAATTGGCCAAAAAGATGATCTCATTCTAGAAAAGGAAAAACTTGATGGTCACAATACTTCTATACTACAACAGTTAATAGTCACAAAATTCTCAAATTTTATCATGATTAGCTTATATCTTTAAAATATGATATTTCTAAACATCCTTAATTAAATATTCCCCTCTAGTAGCCCCTTTCTTCCCAGGGGAACCCTACGAGCTTTATCAAGACTATCAAATAATGTAACAAATAAGCTACCTAACCAATCAATTGAACTATGGACTTTTTTAAAAAGAATACAAATTGCAGAAAATGGACTTATTCGAGTTCAAAGAATTCTGTCTTCAAGCAGTCTCGCAAATGTACCTGCACAGAAGAAAAGGACAGGTTACAATTAATAAAGAAATCAAGAGCAATTAAAGTGCCTCACCGATAACACCAACAGCGAGGGGTTCCTTCCAAGCACTTTGTATTGTAATATTCAGTTACTGTAATGACAAATGTAAATCTTTTATATTGACGAGTTCAAGGACGGAAAAAGATCCGCACCAAACCAAGGGCTTCTATTGCAATTTTGAGACTCGCCTCTCCACAAACCTCTGCAAAAATATCCCAAGAGGTGTTTTCTTTGTTCTAGTTTCAAGTGTTTCTCCAAGCCCCGAGCCACCATCTCCATTTCTGGCTGCAGAGATCCACCAGCAACAAATGTTATTAGCATGCTGCCAGTAGAAGGATGTATGTTTCCCAGACAATGCCCGAAAAATAGTTTTTGAAAAGGGTGCCCCCTCCAATTTTAATAAGGAATAATTGTGGGGGGAACCCAAAAAGACTAACCATTCTAAAGACAGAACACTTTGCCCCCCAAAAAAAGTGTTAAAGACACTTACTGAAGAATCCACAGGAGGAAATATAAGCAGAAGGCAGCATATCTTCGACAGTTCCAACTTGGTTTCATCATGTTTACCTTGCATTTCTAGAGCCTGTAATTGAAAGCACACCCACTGTAAGCATGAATATAAAAAGAGATTAAGACGATCAATACAAAATTTCTAGAAATGAGGACGGTTTGGAATTTCAAATATTCAAACATGAAAGTTACTGTACTTTGGCCAGGAAAAAAAGGTACAAAATTACATTTGCCTTTACATAGACAACAATTAAATATGAAATTTTAAACGTGGCAGAGCAAAACTGGCATTCTCTTCTATCTGCATACGTTTATCATTGTATGGCAGACTAAAGATAATTTTCACCTAATCTGATGTATGGTTGTGGGTTCTTGAATTATTTGAGCAAAAATAGACTAAATAAAGGAGCTGAAATACAATAAAGAACCCTTTCATGCATCAGAACTCTAGAGCTTTACCTAAAAATATTACGA
>JANTPZ010094250.1:0-10081 GCA_025593235.1 Vachellia pachyceras
GATTTCTAACCTAGATTTTGTTTTCATAATAACTTTTATGAAAAATGTGAATATTTAGACAAAATTTAGATTCTGAGGTAAAACGTAACTTTTCAGACCGTGTACCAAATAAGCCCTAGGTTAAGCATTAAAAGTAGCTCCCAATGAAATTACTTACATTGTGTTGTGTGTTGTTACGTTGATAATTAATTAATGATACATCTTCTAATCATAATAAAAAAATAGGTTTATAGGAAAGTCCATTTCCCTTGCTTATCCTCATTCCCACTTCATTATAAGAAGCAAATAATTACTAGCTAGTTATATCCCTTAATTATATTTATGACTAATTTGACTTGTGATACATTTACATATATGTATAAATTCTTGTGATGGGTTGTTGCTATATGTTTGTAACTTTTATTACATATGTAGGTAAATAAATCTAACTATATATATAAAGAATAATTAATCTTCCTTAGTTATGGCATCCATTATATTTTACCTTAGGTCCTTATATTAATAGTAATATATAATATCTAAGGTGAGTACAAAAAAAAAGACCATTGAAAAACGTAAAAGGGGTGAATCAAGGTGCCCAATTTACCTAATCCCATATAAGACCATCTAGTTGATCAAATAGGGACATTGAAATTTGATAAAAATATAATAATGCTCCTCATTTGTTATTGCCTACACTTGATGACCGGAGTTTAACTAATAACAAGTCAGTTTTATAAATTTATCATTTGAATATTTGTACCTTGAAATTTGTAAGGAAATGGGAACCCCCTTAGCAAATTCTGATTGCAACTTTAACTTAGTGAACTATAATTAAATTTTATGTAACAACAAGTCGGTTTTATAGAATTTAATTATCATTTGAGTATTAGTACCCTAGAACTTGCAAGGAAATGGGCATCCCCTAAGCAAATTTTGATTACAATTTCAATTTAACTAATTCCAACTCGAATATAGGTAATAATAAATCAAATTTAGTGAATTTGCCATTTAAATATTATCACCCTATAACTTGGAAGCAAATAAGCCTCCTCAGAACTAAGTTAGGGTTATTATTATATTTTTGTCAAATTTCAATATATCTGTTTGACTCATTGGATTTGGTTTGGAATTAGATAAATTTGACATCTTGATTTATTCTTTGTAAATTTCAATGTTCCTCTTTTCTCATTCTCCATATTGTGTACATGTGTATATTTTCGCACGTAGTTTTCCACTTTTCCCAAGATACTACTTTTCCAACGCATGTTCTTTCTTTCTTTTTTAATTTTAAATGGGGAAGCTCACCATTATAAAAGCACTGGAGTGGAAAGTGAACTGAGTTTGATTGGCGTTGCGTTTTGTAACCCACTTGGGTGATTATTATTAACAACTGAACCATAGATATACATACACTTATATATATTATTATTGATTTAGATTTCTAGAACTTGCATCTTAGCCTAATCCGTAATATAGTTATATAATCAGACCTCAACTTGTGTCATTAACATTAATTATACTAAACTATTATATCCACATACTTTACTGCTTTGGTTCTTATCCATTTACAACTAACTTACATTGGTTGACACATATTTTAGTTCTTGAGCAGCCAATACGCTCATTTTGCAAGACTTGCATCGTGTGTTCGTAAAATATAATCTTGAACGTAGTGAGTGTGTGTATGTGTGTGACTATGAGTATGTAGATACACACAAATATTTCACGATAAAAAATTGCATATTATTATAAAAATTAAGAAAGCAGGGGTGAGGGGTTTTCTTGTCTTGGTCGAAGATGGTATGTATAATTAATTAACATACTTGAATAAAAATCACTTTTTCGTCGATGAAGTTGTATTGATTGGTTGATTCAAAGGGTACTTTGTTAGGCACTGGCCAGCCTGTAACTTGTAATGTTACTCACTTTTAGCAGCATCCGGGGTTATGTACAACTTGAAATATAAGTTAGATATATATAACATCCATGATCCTTCTATATATATATATATATTTGTGCTAACACTCTTTGTGCTAATTTTGTGCTATATATATATATATTTCAAACATTTCCATTTTTAAGCCCCTACATTTTTAATTTAATATCACCTCTCATTCTTATTAATACATACAAGAGTTAGATATATAACGAATTTATAGATATTATGAAGATTAGTAAGTTAATTATCTATGACAATATATATTAGTTTCGTTAAAATATTATTTTTAATCATATATATATTTTAGAAAATCTATAAATTCTTTGGCAAAAAAAGAAAATCTATAAATTCAGGAAAAGTAGATTGAGTTGTTAAATTGAAGATTAAAGCAAAACCATTGTATATTTATTATTGGAGTTAACCCCCTTGTAGTAGTAGTATCTTTCACTCCACCAGATCTCAGCAATTCCATTCGTTCAATTTGGAAGCACATATGACTGCCACCCTCTAATCAACCCCCACACTCCCACCACATACTCCATTATTAACTGCCTCTCTCATTAAGCACATCACTAATCACACTCATGGAATTACGAATTAATCTGCCAACGTTTGATGAAAATAGCTTATATCATTCAAAAAGAATGCAGACTAATACAGTTGGAAGCACCTATGAATCTTAACACCTAGACTAAAATGGTATTAATAATTAAAACAACTCAGAATCATGTATCAACTCTATAATTAATACGTATACACTTATGATATGACAGAGAGGAAGAGGAAGTGAACCAAAAATTAAAGATGGTATTGGTAGCTTAGTTAATAAGTACGCCCCAAGCTAGCTATAGTTGCGAACCATACCCTCTGGTTCTAAAGGCACGATCCTCACAATAGTTTCAGCTGGTGGAGCAACAGAAGAAGCTTGAGACGATGTCGTAGTGGTCGTTGATGACCCTACGATCTTCTGACACGTCTGGATAAGGCAGTGTCTGCACTTAGGGCAAGACGAGTGCGAGCCGAGCCACTTGTCAACACAACGAACGTGGAAGCCATGGTTGCACTTGGGAAGAATCCGAAGGCGATCGCCATTGTTGAACTCGGAGAGACATATGGCACACTCGGTGTCTAAACCTGGGAGCTTCAACTCAGAAGAGTAGGTCACTGTGGGGAAAGTCTTCAAGGCCTTCTTCTTCACTCCGGTATTGGCCACTCGAGCGGGAGGATGGTTCGTTGTGTTTGATGAGTCGTTGTTATCGCGGAGGCTAATGTTCAAACACCTTAGGACACATCTGAAGATGGAGTTTAAACCCAGTGAACAGAGTAGAGCACACAGGAGGACAGACAGTACCATGATTACATTCGCATCGAGGTTACCATTTCCGAGGAACAAAGAATCTGTGGAGGAGGAGGTGTTGTTGTGGGAAGATGATGGGTTGGTTGAGTTCTGGTGGGAGTGAAGGAAGAGCAACCTTCTAGAGTAATGGAAGTGATGACCAAGAAGAAGGTCATGAAAGAGTAGTTGCTGAGAATTTGCAGAATAAGCAGCAGCCATGTTTGTGTTTTTTTATGTGTGTTTTGATGATGATGGTGAAAAATTGAGTGAGAAGTGATGATGGGTTTGAAGGGATTATATATAGCAAATTAACACACACACACACACATTCTAAAATGGTGAAAGGGACGTAGATGAGAATATTCCTAGGAGGGGTGTGTATTTGTAGATGGAGATTGAGATATGATTTAGGAGAAAATGGATGCTCCACTTAGTGGGGATTAATGTGTTTTCTTTCTTTCTTTCTTTCTTAATAATTGGATTATCTTAATCAATAAAGGTGGTTCCCACTCTTTTCCACCTTAAGCGCAGTAGGATGTGCCCCGTGTCCGATGGATTTTGGAGAACCATACATCCTCATTCCATAACGCTGTTGCTTGATTGATCCTACAATCCCACTAGCTAGTGGCTAGCTAAATAGCTTCACCTGAGAAAGGGATCATTTCATGTCTCTCCATGTGGTTTCAGGTGCTTGGCGTATTGTGTACTGATAGCAAAAAGATCCCTTTTTATCCCCAAGGAAGGTAGTAAATTTGATCTTATAGAACTACTTTAATTAGCCCCCTTTCTAATTCTAAAAAGAAAAAAAAATTGGATTCATTATTTAGTGTATAAACAGAATCACTCCTATAAAGAATATCTTTTACTTGGCTAACCTATATTGTTTGCTTTAAGTGAACTGATGTAGAAAGTTTTATCGATGCCTATTACTCTAAAACAAACTTAGAACTTGACTTGAATTTACTTTTGATTTTCAATATAAGACATTACTTGTAATGTAATTAACACCGTAAATAAATGTTTATATCTAGAATTCGATGGAGCGGTTTTTTATCAAAGCAGCCAATTGGCTTTACTTCAACCAAAACTGCTTCTTAGTGGTTTTCAAGGACATGAAACAAAAAACTTCAATTTCATCCTTAATATAATGAAGCTAGCCATTAATGCTTTCCATAATGATATAAGCAATAGTTAACATTCCCTCTCTTTTTTGATGTTGTACGCGGATATGGTTGCATTATGTTATCAACATTATTAATCTTTATTTGAATTAGTCAATCAGATTTTGAATATGAAAGATTAATTAGACGTTAACCACTTACTACTCCTGACTAAATAATTAGAAAACTGATTACACACTCACATACACCCCCCAATAAATCAATATGAAGTGATTATTTGCAAGCTCAAGCTGGAAAGTTGATCAACCCAGCAGGTTCCTCATCTAATTACAATTAACAACACAGACAAATTAAAAGGTGGCTGGCAAGCTTATTTATATAGTTCAAATCTTATCTCATAATAATAGTTTTGTATATTCTGTGGGATTCAAAGTACCATAAAAATGCAACATGCCATGTAAGAGGCCAATACGCAGATTTAAAAACAGTATATGAAGAGATTCAAAATCTTCAAAAGCCTGCAAGTAGTTAGATTGCAATCTGTTGGGATATTGATTTCCAATTGATTATTAATGTATCAATTTGGCTAAATGATGTGGGTTGGTCTAATGCTCTGATGTGCAATTTGAGTTGTTGATTCAATTTGTGGGTACTTTTCGGCTTCAAAATCTCATCAGATTAATAGTACAAAAACAAAGGAAAAGTATACTTTTGTGTACCACCATACAAATGTTTATTTTTCCCTGTTTTTTGTGATAAATTAAAGCCTAAAGTATAAAGCAAAAACAGTAAAGCAACACAAACATTTATATATATAAATGATTTGTACTATTGAAGAAGATACGCGGAGACAAGTGGAGAAGCCTTCTCTTTTTTCTTTTTTGTTAACACAAAAAAGAAAACTAAGTGACAATTTAAGTGATTGATTGTTGAAAAGATTGAGGATAAGTTGGGTTTGAATTTAAAACTTTGCGTTTTAGGTTAATTAAGGATGTACTACTACACGTACCACCACTTGGATCCATATATGTCTTCCAAGGAAGTTCGCTGGCTGGATCTCACTATGTTTGTTATTTCTCCTATCCCACCTTTAACTTGAAGGATCAGGCATGACCCAGTGGGCACGAGCATATACATACATACATACATACATTTATAAATACACTCCTTGTATATGAGTGATTCTCACTTGTAACCTTGGTTTGTTGTGACAATGTCGACTGATCATTTATGGCTACGTTTTTATCAACGAGGGTTGAATTTAACGCAAGGGTTATTCATTTAGAGTGTGATGAAAAGCATATCAAATTCATGCTGAGAGATACACCTACCTACATTTAATATCTGATAGTATGCTTGTTTGGAAGCACTTAACTCTCACCAAAAAGTACGTTCAACATTGTTTTTCCGCAAAACGAGACAATCTCCTTCACATATTTACCTCGACTTGCGTAAAAGTACTTAACTATCGCATTCTCAAATGGATCCAGTATCTAACGCCTTAATGTTTACCCCTCTATTTTTTAAAAAAAAAAATTTGCGTGTTAAATTACGCTGTTGGACAATAGTGAAAAGGTTCTCAGGTTTGGCGTTTAATGGTATGTTGAACATGATTGGCTTGTGAAATGTATACGTTTGTTAAAAGGGATCCTGAACAGTAGATACAACCTTAATTTATTACTTTGAACCGAATTAAGGGTAATATTGATTATAAAAACAAAAGGCAAGAAGAAATGGGACAAACGTGGTTAGAATCAAGGTGGGAGACATGATAATATTGTAATGCTTTGTCACATGCCAAATAATTCATTTCTCTCCCAATTTAGTCAGACAACCGTATTTGCCATATAATTTTGTAGGGACACCACTAATGAGTATTTCCAGCAATATATGTATATAGGCATCCCTATTAATATTTTCTTTGATTAACCGCTTGACTTTTTTTAAACAAGCTAAGTAATGAAATTTATTACATTATTTCAAAGTATTTATATATATATTTTTTCTCAAAAATACTTACATATATATATATATCGATATATAATTTACTGATATACATAAAATGATGTTTTCAGTTTCTTTAATTTTCTTGAAAAAATCACATGACTTTTATATTATTATATTAAAACCGGGGTAGTAATATTTATAACACTCGTTACGTATTTTAAAAAATGTCAATATATTCTTATAACTATTATTCTTTATCAAAAGACATAACCATAATTTATCACACAACACCAGAATTTGTTCATGGCCAAACTCTTAAGAATAAGTTCAGCTCAAAGTAATAGGATCTAATAATCATTTTTGTTTGGAAACACTTAACTCCAATCTAAAAGTACATTCAACAGTGTTTTTCCGTAAAACGAGATAATCTCCTTCACATATATACATCAACTTACGTAAAAGTACTTCTCTACCACGTTACCAAACGAGCCCAGTATCTAATATATAAGTAGTAAGGGCTTTAAAATGATTTTTTCTATATCAACATTGTTATTTATACTTGCATATATTAAGTAAACCATGGGAATAAGGATACAGCAATTGTCTCCATGGAACACACGCATGCATGCTGTGTGTGTATGTTTGTGTAATTTTATCTTGTTATAGTGGAGCGAGACTAAGCTCTTATCTCATTAATATTATTATATGCTTTTATCTCTCTCTTTAGTCCATGGTGTATGTTTCTTTTTCTTTTAAAACTGGGGAACTACTCAATATATATATATATATTGAAAGCATGTTGTGTTGGGTGGAAAAGTGAAGGAAGTTTGATTGGCGTTGTGTTTATAGTGATGAATGTGTGTAACCCTAGTGGGTGATTTGAAAAGAGTACGTGAAGCATATGGATGTGTGTGTGTTTTATACTTTCATTGGTGGTTTAAATTTCTAGAACTTGCGAAATCTAGGCTCAACTTATTTACTTTCATTAGTCTCATAATCTAGGCTCAACTTGTGTGGTTTAACATTATAATCCGTTATTATCTATATATGTTTCAACATTTTGGTTCTTATTTATTTGAGCAGCCATTATACGTTCATTTTGCAAAACTTAATGTTTCCATTTGGGAACGGGATAGAGAAGTATTTTTAAGCAAGTCGAGACAAATATGTGAAGTAGATTATCTCGTTTTACGGAAAAACACTGTTGAACGTGCATTTGATTTCTGAAAACGAGAAGCCAAACAAGCCCAATGTGTGTGTAATTTGATGTGTCTTAGTTTAAATGCTTTTGAGGATTGAAGAATTAATTATCACTTTTTGGGATTATATTGATGGGATGATTTAAGGGTACTTTTGTTAGGTATTACGCAACTTCTTGTAGTGTACGAACAGGTTAGAGAAGAGGCAGGCCATATTATCATCCTACGTAAAGACTTGATTACTTTTCCATTTAATACACATAAATAAATACCCACCAATTAATCTACCTTAGGAATCTTTTGTCACTTTATCATCTTAATTAACATATTTTTCTGAATTTTTCTTTGCTGCAATTTGAAGTATTATCGGGATATTAAATACGGATATTTCTTTCAATTAGATTCAAACTTTAGTTTGTCATAGTGTGATGAATCAATCCATTTCACTAGATTCAATCTTTTTCGGTTAGTGAGAATTAATTTAAAATCACAAGACATTATTCTTGACTTGTGTAGTGGAAGGAGCCTATGGCACATGACATATTCACTTGGAAGCATGTTTCCAAGTTCTTTACACCAATTCTATTTTTTTTTTTCAGTCACTCATCATTTTTTAAAATTATAGTGGACCTGTGGCTGGCTTAATGGATCATAACATAACAAATAAAGCTTAAATTTTCATTAAAAATGTGTATATATTTAATGTCTTATAGTGCCTATGTAGTATTAGTTTTCTCTGAGAAAGGGAGATTGTTTGAATAATAATCATAATCATATTAACCTATTAAAAATAATTCATTTTCCATAATCATAGTCAATAAAAATAAATAAACCTATTAACTAATTTATATCTATCTGCATTTGACTTTAATTTGTGTGTAGAGTTATGATAAATTGTAAATTATAATATCTTAAAAGCTTCCATGGAATACATGCAGCCGAAGTTTTTATTTCACTCCATCTTTATTCATGCAGAGATGCTGAATCATGAATTTTCGTATTTTTTTTAGCAATATGAATTTTCGTATTTCAACATTAAAGTTTTAATATATACTTGTATATATGCATACAAGTGTGAAGTGAACTTTTTTCATTGTTTAATCCACGGCTCATGATCACTCTTAATGAATATTGTGCACCTTTTCCTTTCTTTAATAATTTCTTTTGCATTTTATTTGTCCTTTGATCTCTTCCTTTTTCACTTTTTTTTGTCCTTTTCATTTCTTTACCCTTTAATTCTATATTTTATAATGCTTTGCCTTGTTATATGCAATACTCATTCGGCTAATATTGATGACACGATTAATCTTTCTTTAGCATAATTTTATTACCATCTCATATGCATAGGATAATTTTACAGGATTTACCATGAGATCCTAAATAGAGGAATTTATGAATAAAATGTCTTAAAGATTGGTAAAATTACTATCAGGTCTCAACAGTAGCAGTCCGGTTGTTATTAACAATCTTACCAGCCATCAATAACAACCGGACCAACTACTGTTAAGACTTGGTAATAATTTTACTAATATTTAAGATCTTTTGTTCATTAATAGGGTTACTTGAAACCTAATATTAAATTTTCCTAATTTTAATACCATGATCAAAATATCACACAAAATTTTCGTGCTTTTGAACAAAAACTAAGTTTTTTCTTCTAATAAAGAAAGTGGAGGGAAAATAATCTTAATAAACCGTTTGATTTAATTGCATGAAAAATGACTACATATAATACTAATGCAAATGATCGGTTCAAATGTTTGTTTAGGTAAAGGGACTTACATTTTGTAACGTTGATTCCTTGAGTAGATGTACTGGAATTTCACAACTAGAACAATGAATGGGGATATGAACGGTGATTACTACCATGAGCAAATAAAAAAAATGCATTATTTAACCTTACCTTCTCTATGGTCCTCTTTCACATGAAATGAATTTTATTTTTATGTTAATTTAATAAAATAAAAAATAATATATTTGATTCTCGTATTCTTAAATACTATACTAAACAAACTCATCTAACCCCCGTTGCATTTCAAGTCATTACATTCCATTTCGTTCCCACTGATTCTGCGGATCAAACGGGCTACAAAGAAGCGGGGGGATTCCACATCTGTTGATTAGAATGAATGCTTAGAAATATAAACATCGTCTGAAAGTGGCTTCTTCCAAAGTATGAAACTAGGATCCATATTTAATTTGTTTGATAAACATCCATATTGGCACTAGTGAAAACGCGAGTTCACACGAACATACTTTACGGTCTTCATTAGCACATAGCACTTGTGAAGAAATTACATTCATACATTCATATATATATAAACAAAAATCTGTGTGTGTGTGTGACAATAACATACCAATATCATGGGGTCCATCTTACCGTTCTTCCCTTCGAACGGCATTTGGATCGGATATCATGTCCATCATCATTTTCTCTGGTGAATCATCCCAGCTTGCAAATGTCTTCAGGTCAACCTGCAAAAACAGCCATAGCAACATATTAATTCCTGCTTTCTACTGATCCATCGTAGTTTAATTCACAAAACAAGAGTGGGAT
>JANTPZ010094251.1:0-13040 GCA_025593235.1 Vachellia pachyceras
AAAAAATATTAAAAACTACACTGACCTGATGGTGACTCCTGGGAAGGTTGAGTGCTCTTATACCATAACTCTAGAATAGGTGGCGGATAATATACATCGCGATTCCCACTTGTAAATAAATTAGCAATTAGCGCAACCGGTGGCAGCTCCATGAGGTTAGCTATCTTTCTTTTAGATAGGATATCAGAACGCTACAATCGAGAAAAGAAACAGGATTGTGTTGCATAAATAACAAACTAATGAACTATTCCCGTTATTCCTTCATTTAATCTCCTATGTCTACGATGTTAGACTCTCCCCTAATCATGAGAGAATTTTTTTAATAAAATAATGTAATAACAATTTATCCATTTCTTCATCTTTGTATCTCAAATGTTTGGTCGAAACTATGAAACAATACACGTTTATGCATCCCAACGAAAAACATATGGACAGATAGCATATTGTAAATCATTAACCTTTCTCTTCCTTCCTTTTGAGACAATATCAGATGCATTTTGCAGCCATGACTGATATAAATGAACAGGAATGATGGTTTGTTCATAATCCATTTTTCTTACTGGTTGCCTTCTTTTCCTTTTCACAGGTCCTCGTCTTCCCTGTTCCTGTTTCATTTGCACTCAATGAGTTGGCCATTTTTCCTTTGGCTCAGGGAGGGGAGTCACGAAGGGTAAATGGTCATGCTACCTGTCTTTCATCCACGCATTGATTAGATTGCTGACTGACTTGGGATCCTGGATGTTGGTCTTGAATTATGTCTGTTGCAGAAAAGTTAGATGGAGAAAGCAATTTTTTCTTAAGTTGACAATGATTTATATAATCTAAGCAACATTTGTCTGGAAGTGAATAATTAAGAGTTGGAAATATGTCTCCAATAGGAATACCACTGACGGAAAAGAATGCATGCATGCATGACTAGAAACAAATAGTCCCATGGGACGAAATCCTGGGATCAAGTTCATCAAGAAAGGGCATCCTTTGACGAGAAGAAGGAATGAGATTGTATTAAATATATATAGTAGAATCTACTATATATTTCGGGGAAAATATCTATATTTTCTTGTTACAGGCTATTTCGTGGGTTATAATACAAGCCAAATGCTTTCTCAGAATAACAAGAATTGACTACTCATTTCCCGACATAATTCTTATAGAAAAATGTCACTCTTGAAGCCAGATCAACTCATCAATTCCAAGCTAAATTTCTTACAAAAATTACACTACCAGATGAAGAAAATTAGCACTATATATTTTGCCACACTTTTGGTTAGTTGTTCAACTCCTGCAGGAAAGGGATTGGGTATCATAGATGTATCCTTCACAGCAACAGAAGCAATTTTGTCGTGATAGATGTGACAAGAAATTGTGCTTGAAGAAATTAAAGTTAATCTTGTTACTATTATACCCCTTTGGCTTAGATGACAGTATTTTGCATAAGGTTGATTCACTTTGGCTGGGTATATAAAATAGAAATTACAAGAAGAAAGTGCAAGTGAAGATAACATAGTTTTTTTTCCCTAACATATCGATGATTTCAACTAGGCAGGAAAACTGCCTAATGATTTATTTTATTTGTTTATGAGTAAGTGTGTCAATCACCTCTTGTTGGATCAACTTGATGAGGAGGAGGGGAGGGTATAAGTGTTGGAATTTGAGTGTTCTCTCCGCAAGTATAGTTTACTTGCGTTTCCTCATCCCCTTCAATATCAAACCTGCCACGGCATTCACAAAGATGAACGAATGAGGTGATAATATTATATATCATGTTAATTCTGGGTTCACCGAACTAGACAAAAGATCCACATAACAGTATCCCGATTCTTGCGACCCAATTCTAACGAACATACATAATCCAATCTTTCACCTTAAAATGAAAACATGGAAAGCTGCTAGAAAGAAGAATGCATGTAAACAAAATAAGGACAGCAAAACTAAATTACCTTTCAAAGCGATAGTATGGATCCGCAGCCTGGAATGATTCAAAACGTTCAGTTAAGGTAATATTCTCTGCGTCAGCTGAGAATGATGAGAGTCAGGATGCATGGCATCTGAACCAATTGCACGGTATGTAAAGGCTAGAAAGATTGAAGTAGAAAAACCTTGATGAAGATGTTGGGATGGATCTTGCTCCCTTGCTCCATTAGAAACGTAGGGTTCGTCCACACTATCAAGTCGCTGCAAAAACATGAAAACAAATTTCAAAGATCTCTCCGACTTGTTTGGAGGATTGCAGTCAGTCTTTTAGAAAAACTCCTTAACTAATCACCATATTGTGATTATCCTTCAAATCACTTTACTCCAGGGATTTCAGCTTTGGAGATCTCAATTAGTACCTCTGGTGGTAATTTTTGTTTTTATTAGAAAAAAATTTCCAAGCAAGTCGTTAAATCCGTTTCCCAGAGAGATTGTTACTCACATACTTAGTAAATAATAGCGCAATAAGTAACGGCGATAAGGCGATTATCCTGAAAATGATTTTCATATTCTTTTACATGGGCACCATTGTAAAACCATCCAATAGAAAACTCCCAAGTAAATAAGTGATATGGGCACCATGGTAATGAAGGCAGCATGTTGAAATTCCATTGTGTTCGCTGTATTAGAAAACCGAAGGGATTGCTCAATGTCTCCAACATCCGTCTCTTCATTCTCAGGTAAAGTAATAGACTCTCTCCTGCATAAGACACAAGGCAGACATAAAATATAGAAATCAATATTCTACAAGCTGACCAACTCCTAGACTTCCATTACTTCTCTCTGAAACGGGTAATTATCTCAAAAACATATGCGTTGTCTATTAACTAAAAAAGTTGTCACGTTATTTTCACTATGCTGATATGCAATTTTAGAAAGAAAAATGAAAAATAATTTGGAGAGAGAATGACTAACCTGGCCTTGGATTTTCCTTTAGGAAGTATTGTAGGATCTGGTACTGTCTTCACCTTCCATGCTGAATTTATTTCAAGCTAAGACAATTGAAATGGAGAACGTTTTAGTGAAGAAAAACGATTAAACGCTAAAGTAATAGGAAATATGCGAATTGAGCTTCGTACCAGAAGACGGGTAACATCATCTGCGAACATATTTCGAGAAGTTAAAAATTAAAACAGAGAAAAATTAAGAGAGAGAAACAGAGATCAATTGTTGTTATGATTGAGTAACGAGTAGTGATTGACAGGTTACCGTAAAGAAGCTTCACTTTCCTTTCATAAACAATCACAATTCCTCCTGAGAGCACAAAGGCGATGAGAAGAGGTTTCCTATCAATTGGTACGGAACTAAAGTTATCATGGACAGAAATTTAGATACAGAGTGTTTCGCTTACCCATGAGGATTCCAGAGAGTCTGAGAGCCATGGGAACCGATGGGTTCAAAATCTCTTCGCTATATAAAAAACAGAGGAAATAATATTAGAGAATAAGTCCAATGAAAATAATACGCCAATACAAAGAAGAGGGAAGCTCAGATGGCAGTTTTTTACCAGATCTTAATGATATTAAGCTTGTTTAACCCTTTTCGGTTTATTTTCGCGTGCATAGTTGCGGCCATCCTTAATCAATAACAGAAGAAGCAGAGAAGAGTTACGATCCTATTTTACTCATTTGCCAGAGAACGAACGTGAAGTTAAAATGTACTTGAAAAAATATCACCAAAACCAGTCACATTGTTTCATGAAAAGAGCAATAATCGGAAGCTTAACTGTCAAGCTACATAGTACATAACTCATTACAACGGTGGTAGCAGCAGCAGCAGCAGATAAAAGAGGAGACACAAAATGAGAGAGAAACGTATACCAAATTTGACCAAGCGGAGCCTTGCGAGCCAGAAGCTGATGAGAGTAAAACATGGCGAGAGGGAGGGAGAGAAGCAGAGAGCTATGTGTCGAAGGAAGTTTGAAAACGTTGAGCTATAAGGCTATGATCAAATGAGAAGGGGAAACAAAAAAGGGGAAATCGAGAGCATGCAAAAACTCACTCCTGTTGCGCGCCAACGGGCAATGTACAATGCTACCCACGAGTGCACAAAACCTTTCCTACCTCCCATTACAAGCGGCATCCACCTGGAATTTCCCAAGCCTTCTGAGTGAAAGGTGCACGATATGTTGGTGCAACTTTGGTCGTTATAGTGGGCCCCCCTAACGACAGTCACACAAATGGGCATTAGTGGATCCACTGGGGAAATAATTCCATATCTTCACAATTTTTTGGCCATACTTTTCAGTTGTATACATTGTGCGCGCGCTCGCCGAATCATATAGTTAGTCCATTTAAGTATTTTACGAATCAGGATAGGATTCATTTGCATAACAGGCTAATACCCGTTTAAAAGTGTTTTTAAAAATAATTTTTATGGATTTTAAGATAAAATTTAGATTTTAAAAAATAGATTTATAGAATAATTTTTACGGATTTTAAGGCAAAAATATGTTTTACAAAAGGTTGTTGTGTTTGACAAATTTTTGCTTTTACGGATTCCGAGGCAAAAAGTAGATAGGAAAGAGGAAGGAGAAAGAAAAAAAAAAGTAGGAAGGAGAAAATTTATTAGGATAGAGGGTGTGATTTGATAAAAAATAGCTTTTCAAAACCTAGGTTTCAAATCGAAGTTTTGTATCCAAAATAACTTTTTGAAAAATGTGAGTACTTGAACAAAACCTGGGTTTTGAGGTAAAACCTAAGTTTTGAAACCAAACCTAAATTTTAGAAAGTGAAGGCAACCAAACCTAGTTTTGGACCTAATTTAATTAAATATAAAATATAATATTACTTCCCTTCGATTTCGATAATATAAAAGCCGATAGAATTCTAAGTAGAGAGTAAAAAGGTTAATTAATGGATATATTTATCATTTTTTTCTAAACTAATTGGTCTAATTTATAAATTATTATATATACTTTTTTTATAGAAAATTAATATATATACTAATGATACATATGAATATATTTTATAACATATGTTATAATTAAGTAATTTATTTAACCTTTTTAATTTTTTAAAAGTTAATTAAATTTTATCAATTTTTCTAAATAATTGGGTACATTTTATTTTATATGAATACATAACTCTAATTGATTTGTATTATATATAAAATATGATTAGGACAGCTTCGGCCGCCAATAAGGCGGACAATTATATACAAGAGAGCAGGCGAGCAGAAGGAAGGCATATATTGGTAAATCCCAAATTGGCATTGTTGTTTACAAATAATTATTAATATAACTCATATTATCATGGATTTTATATTACATATACAACACCATGTAGAGAACACACACACATTATTCTTGTTTTTTTTTCCAACAAAGAAAACCTTAAATTGAAAACAACCGAACTTACATAGTCTCTAAAGATACCAAACCAAACAAACAACTTAAAGATAATAAACTAGACATAAGCAAATAAACAGAGTAGAAACAAGCAAATAAAAGATCAACAATACAGTAAGACAAATCTCTGAGATCGATCATCCAAAATGCCTTCGATTGCGACGGAGCTAGAGGTAACCGATTAAAAGGGTAAGATCCGCCCAAAGAAGCATTGACAAACTGCCAAGCTGCCAAATATGCTTCCAACAGAATCCATCTAAAGAAATGGTTCCTGATCAAATTCTTTAAGGGAAAAACCTCAAGGAGGAGACAAATATCCTGATAATACCAGATAGATTCAGCACTCCAACCCAAGGAAGAACAATGTTTTCATACATACTAGACAGGCACATTTTTTGCAGGAATAAGAATAGTGTAATCATTCACACTGAACAGGCACATGTCACACCCCAGATGAACATCATGTACAAAGCCACTGAACATGCTCAAAATAATGATTCTAACTAGGCCATCATATAGACTATCCTTTAAATTAGAAACCATCAAAGCAGCAGCCATCAACCAACAGGAGACTACCTCAAAACCACCAAAGCTAATAGCAGCAAAATTTTCAACAAACCTAAATTTAGCACTATGAACGTCCAATACTTCTCTTTTCTGCCTAATAGCATTCTCCAACAATTCAACCAGCCAAGTGAAAACAAGGGTGACCCTTCTAGGATTGAAAGATGCTCTAATTAGGCTCAATTTACCCCTAGTCTCACTATAATTACATATGAACCTTGCAACATTCAGTTTCAACCCTCTCATACAATCAACAAAGCTTACAGAATCGTACCCAACAACAAACTCAGCCATACTACACTTCCAGTTACTCGAGCCCGAATCAACTCTGAATGAAAATTTTGAGTATTGGAAGGGCTACTTACCTCCGGATCGCTAGCATTCAAATTTTTCTTCTCAGACCTTCCCTGCTATGCCACCTTACGGCATAAGCTTCCATCTGAGATCTGAGTTGGTACCTCTTCCCTTTCAACCAAAACCCCTGAGTCAAGCTTGTCGTCCTCTGCTGCAAGATCCGCTGGAGCTCCAGACAAGGGTTCGGAGGCAGAGACAATATCGACTGTTGTCAGATCTATTATCACCAAGTTGGGATGGCGCTGGACAAAGGAAGGTTGTAGGATCAAGAAATAGGAACCCTGGAACTCAACCGTTCCTCCTCTTTGGCCAAGCATCTCGATTGTTGCCTCCCATGTCCCTAGAGGCACCCATCGGAGATCACCTTCGGAAGGCGTCACACCAGATCGAGACCCCCAAATCTCGAATCGATAGTCCCCTCCACCGCTATACTTGCGTCCATTAAAAAAAACCCTTTGAAGCCCTAACCATCCATAGCCACGCCATTGCAATACAATCCAGAAACTCATCAAGAGGAGGAGGTTAAAATCTCGAAGGATTAGAGAGAGAGCATTGACTCGAAGATTCAACCCACAGGCTCGAAGGCGTGAGAACAATCCCTCACAAAGAGGGAATAGAAACCCTAGCAGAGAGGGAAGCAAGCTCGACGGCGCGAGAGAGAAGTTTTTTCTATAAAAGCTCGATTCTCACACATTATTCTTGTTATATCCCATTAATTGCGCACTTATTACATATCTTACTAATTTAAAAAGATTACATAAATTACTGATATATAGTTTAATTATATATATAACTATTTCAAAGAGATCATTTAATATTTATTTAATGTATTTCATCTTTTTATATTAATCAATTGTGTCTTGCATTTAAGAATAAGAGGTAATATTGAACCGTATGTAATACACCATTAATCCTAATCCTCTCATTCGTATAAATCCAACTTTTCGGGGAAAAATAATTTTAAGAGAAACAAACATGTCATTAAGTTGTTTGGAAAGATATACTGTGCTTGTTTGGAAACATTTAACTTTCAATCAAACATACATACTGTGCTTGTTTGGAAACATTTAACTTTTAATCAAAAGCACATTCAACAATGTTTTTCCACAAAACGATATAATCTTCTCCATATATTCATCTTGGCTTATGTAAAAATACTTCTCTACTGCAAAATGAGTTGATTAGTTTTTATGAAAATTTGTTAGAAAAAAAATTTTGCTAACTAGTCCTTGAAAATATTTTATTTGACTAATTATAAATAAAAATACCATTTTATTATATGTATATTATAATATTAATTTATTTTGAAGTAACATTTAAATTAATTTAAAAGTGATATGATAAAAAAGATATAAATTAATGTGTATAGGTAAAATAGTAAAATTGTTGTCATCATCCCTTCACTACTCTCTTAAACCAAACAAAAACTCCCTTGTTCTTCCTCCACCTTCAACAAGCTAAATAAGGAAACATAACCCCCTCCCCTAACCTACTCTACCCTCAAACCAAACAAGCCACCAGAGTCGGTCACATATATTACGCAGAGTCAAATCCCTTATTTATGAATCAACATAATTAAATAATTAATAGTTTTTTAAAATAACTTCTCTATGAAGAGTTGTACCTTTATAATATGTATGAAGATATAATTTTATTATTATAATTCCCTATACAATCTTTCACATAAACTTCTTATTTTTCCAGAATACAACTTTTGTAAAATTATATTTCTTCGTTTAAAAATACTCCAGCATGAACCCTATCAACTCCACCTATATTCTACAGCTAATCGCAAACCCAGATAAAAAGAGGGCAAATTGTGTTAGGGCTTTCACTAGCAACCAACATATATGTAAAACTTATATGAACATGGGTGTGTATGATTAAAAAAATGAAATATTTATGGGAAAATTAGGATAAATCTCCAATTGAAAACTCACTAACTATAAGGATCTAACCAAAGAGAAATTTGAATGGATATATAATATTCCAATGAAAAGATAAAACTACCTTTAAAACATTGTAAAAGTCTAGTTATATATGTAGGAAATTCAGTTGTATATACATTTGCACATTTTTTTAAGCTCACTTGAATATTTGGAAAACTCAATTATATATTTTTCATTTTGCACATTCGTAGAAGCTCATTCACATATCTTGGAAACTCAATTGCATATGTTAAAAAGCTAATTTACATATTTTCCTATTTTGCACGTTTGTACCTTTTTGTAAGCTTAGTTGTGTATATTTTTCATTTTACAAAGTGAAACAATATGCAAATGGGTTTCTATACAACTGATTTTCTTACATATGCAAATGAATTTTCACAAAGGTGTAAAATAGTAAATATGTAACTGAACTTTTTAGATACGCAAATGAGCTTTTATAGATGTGCAAATAGTAAAGTGGAAAAGTATGCAACTGAATTTCCTACGTATACTTCTGACTTTAACAATGCTTTAATGATAATTTTATATTTAAATGTAAATGTTATATATCTATTTAAACCCATTTTGACGAGGTTTACCACCAATTAATTCTTCAAATCCCCAATTTTCCCAATATTTATTTCCTTAATCAATTCATAGTACAAGTACATGTTACAATTCATAGCGTTCGGATCCAGACTGAACTCTCTCACCTGGTTGCTCCCAAGAGCTCCGGCCGCCGTCGCCGTCGTAGTTTTAATTGATGTATAAAAATGTACGGAGGGAGTACTTTATTTATTGCATTTGAGCTTTGTCAGGGCTTTCATATATCCAGAGACAATAGTGTGGCCATTCTCACCGAATATTCAAGTCTTGATTGTTAAGATGTGTTTGGAAATATGGTAAAGAAGTACTTTTATGTAAATCGAGGTAAATATGTAAAGAAAATTATCTCGTTTTACAGAAAAATACTGTTAAATGTGCTTTTAGGGATTAAATAAATTTTTTCAAACAAGTACAATATTTATCTAACTGTATCAAATCCAATAAACATGAATAAATATATAATAATTACGCATCTACATTTATATCCTAGAATTTTAAGTTATATATAAAATATGAATTATGAAATAGGTGTGTAAATTTTGAATAAAAACGATGAAAAATTGATGACTGCTATTTTTATTTTAGACATATTGGTTTTTATTATTATAAATTATCACTTCTTTTCATTTTAAGCATATATCATTTAAATTTTAATAAGGCTAAAATATATACTCATGATTCTGCATTCAAATAATTACAAAATATCATTAAATTTTAAAATATAAAAATGATTACATTCAATACTTAAAATTTAAACATATTTCATTAGTATTTAATTGTATAATTACTATTTAAATTTGATGAGTCATTATTTTCAATTAAATGAAATTAATGGTGTTAACACAAAAGGATTAAAAATGCCCCTTTTAAATTTAAGGTATCAAATTTAAATTTAATGTGAATTTTAACGGCTAAATGTTATAATTTAACCTTTAATAATAATATAAAAATATATTTATTATTTATTGAACTATAAATTAGTGTTTTGATCGGTCGTCCAATTGTGAAACGACTTTTGGACCGTTGGATGTGGAGCGAACGGGGCGTTTCGTTTGTGAGGAAAACAAAGATTGCAAATCTCAAAGAAGGAAGGAGGCTCGTTTCTGGATGAACGTTTAAAAGCCAAGCTCAAAGTTCTGTCATTTTGGCGCCGCCGTCCTCGCCCCATCGTCTGCGGCTTCTTCTTTCGTCTTCTATCTCAGGTATGTTTTCGCCCTTTCTCTCCGTTGTCTTCTTATCGCTCTAAAAATCCTTACCTGGTGGCTGTGGCCATGTGTACTTTCCATTCCAAACTAAGCTTTGTGTCACTGTCGGTTCTGCTATTTCTTGTAACTTCGTTCCCCCGCCCTCGACTTTGACTAAATGGGGACTGTTCATTTTGTTTTTTTAAGAAATTTGTCCTGCAATTAAATGAAACTTGCACTTGAATGTTTTCGAAAATGTGCTGGGTTTGGATTATCAATTTGACAGTGTTGATGCAACTTTTTTTAGCCTATCAGACGTGTACTGCGGAAAGAGGGGCCAAATTCCTTTCAGATTCGCAGAGTCGCTCTTCTGCGAACCATGGTAAGATGAGCTACTTTCCTCTTCTTCTTTCTTAATATTCTTGCTTTCTTTACCATCTTGTTAATGAAGGGTCCTTAAATTAGTCAGATGAAGGAGAGACCTGGAGGTAAGTAATACTGCTGGTTTAAACTTTTCTTGTCTATATACGGTATTTGTCTTTTACTGAATTGGGTGTTACTTTTCTTCAAGTTTGTGGGTCATCCAACAAAAATCCCCTCCCTTTATGGTTCTTCTCTTTTATGGGCTTTAGCTTTGGCTTAGCCGTTTGTTGCTGCTCATTATCCTTTGGAATGAAACAGAGGAAAAAGAAGAGCTTCTCTAGGAAGCCTGTTGTCATCAAGAATCAGAAGCAGCAGCTACAGCCATCTGTGGATCCTATTACGGGAAAGAAGATCCCAAAGAGTTTTGTGTTTTCAAGAGGGAAGTTGCCTGGTCCTCTCAGGCAACTTCAGATGGACCTGAGAAAGTTGATGCTGCCTTATACTGCTCTCAACCTCAAGGTGACTGTTTCTAGATTCTTTCCTACTTTTTTTTCCTTTTCATGTTCTTCTGTATGTGTCATCTATGCGAGATTAATTAAACTATTAGAAGAATAAATTTAGTTTTAATTGTGAAGTGTTATCTGTGTGCTAACAAGTTTAACAAATGGGCAGGTCTTTCTGAACATTTTAGAACTTGTATGGAAGTCAATTGATAAACTGTGCATTCTTGGAATTACCATTATGAAGTGTCTGCTTGATTGTGAAATAAAACGTTGGAGGGTAGGAAATGACTGTCATGCTATGTAGATTTTAAACTACAAAGAAAAATTGTTTCTGGACTTAAGCTTAGGAATCTAGCCACTATTGGAAGTTAAAGTAGATTATTGGTAGCTTGAAACTTGCAAATGTTGATATTTCTCGGCCTGATTATTGATTTGCACCAATATCTATTTCATTTGGAATCTGCAGGTAACACTCTGCATTTATTTGCACACATAGCACTGGTTAAATACTTTTTTGTTGACTAAACGTTTTTTCTTCTGTTTGTAGGAAAAGAAACGAAATAATCTAAAAGACTTTCTGAATGTTGCTGGACCTATGGGTGTTACGCATTTCCTGATATTGTCAAAAACTGCAACTGCACCTTATTTGAGGGTTGCAACAACTCCTCAAGGGCCTACTCTTACTTTTAAAATAAATGAATACTCATTGGCAGCTGACATTGCTCAATCTCAGTTGCGTCCTCGCTGCCCTAAAGATCTTTTCAAAAATTCAGCTTTGGTAAAATATGTTATCCATTTCTGTTCATTGAAAGTCACTTGCGTTCTATTTCCAGAATTTATAGTTAGCTCGTAGAATGTTGAGAAATCATTTTTAATATGCTGGTTAATTATTTTGTTAGATTGTGCTTTCTGGTTTTGTGAGTGGAGACCTTCCTCTACAGCTTACAACTAACATGTTTCAGAACATATTCCCAACAATTGATGTTAAAACTGTAAGTTTTAAACCCAACAGCATATGTAATGATGATGTTCAATTCCTTCATCCTTCTATCCATACTGTTTTGTTTCAGGTTAAACTCTCCTCTTGCCAGAGAATTGTGCTGCTTAATTACAACAAAGACACGAAGCTCATTGATTTTCGGCACTATTCCATAAGATTACAGCCTGTAGGTGTTTCACGCAGGATAAGAAAATTTGTGCAAAACCATCAGGTCCCTGATTTAAGGAATCTTCATGATGTGAGTGATTTTGTCACGAAGTAAGACACTTCTTTGCATCTTACTCTTTTTTTTATCTTTACGAGATGGTTGGGGAGAGGGTTAATATAATTTATTTATGTTCTTTGTAGTTGGCTTCCCTGATCTCTCAACTTTTATATTTTCTGAATCACTTACCAGAGAACTTGATGTGCATTTTATTTATTTTATGAACTGTGGTAGAGCCCTCAACTCTAATAAACAACAAAAAATGTGGGACTGATGATATTATTACTGAGTAATAAAGTCGGGGTTACAGGGAAAATAATCATTCAAGCCAATCCCATCTCCCTCGTACAGCCATCATCCATCGACAGAAAGTACAATCAAATAACTATCACAGAGTGCAAGGAACAGCATAAAGTACACACCACAGAACATGAGCTACTGGGCTTTTGAGAGCCAGTACCCTCCCAAACACCCTCACTAACCAAAGTCTGAGACCCTCCCCCATCCTTTTTTCCCCAAAAAAAGTCTTAAATGTTTTGACGCACACTGTCTACACTCTAGCGCCACCTAAAACCTTCTCCACTTGTTGTAATCCTCTTGAATGCTGGTATTTTCCTTCCTTAGTCTTCTGCTATAGGTCCTAGGAAATGATTTATAAATCTTCTGTGAATCTCCAGCTCTATCAAATCACTTATCCGAGAACTTGAGATTGACATCTTGGACAGTTATGTATGTGAATTGACCGAATGATTTTTCAGGGATTCTTCGCTTGTGAGATATTTATTGAACTGTACTCTTGCACATTTTTTTCAAACGAGAATCTCTTGAATTCTGAGAAAGAACAGCTATTGGGAGATGAGCCAAAAATGAATTATCATATCGAATATTCCTCTTTCTTTTTGTTGTTTTAAAGTTTTGTTTTTTGTGCCTTTGAAGGGCTGGCTATGGATCAGAGAGTGAAGCAGACGATGAAGCAGCAACAGTGACTTTGGCAAGTGATCTTGGTAGAG
>JANTPZ010094252.1:0-21613 GCA_025593235.1 Vachellia pachyceras
CAGCTGTTGGCTTTTAGGGTGTGGTTTCCGTCAACAATTTTATTCATAGCACGCGGATGAGATTTATACATATATTCGAATAATGATTAATGAAAATCGAGCCATTAGCTGGTAAAGCTTTCGAAAACACATGCAACAATATAAGTATAATTAATTTTGAAGTCAGAAAGTGACGATTAATTAAGGGTTAACTGAAAGTTTAATATAATTTCACCCTCGTCTTTGGGAGCTAAATGCCTGACCTTCTTCATATTAAGTAATTAATTAACTTTTTATCTATTTACTAATTTTTTTTCTGGCTCGAGAAGTCTAATGAATCAAGGCGCTATGATAAGTCAAAGAATAACGTGCCTTATTGAAAAGGCAATTTATAGAAATAAATTTTGGTGGACATTGACAGCTCAACACCTTATGTACGCAACTGATATTCAGATAGATATTATAGAATAATGTAGAGTACTAGATGATAATGTGAACTATTGAGATATATATATATCACACGCTAATTAAATTGTGAAGTCTCTTACTGGCTACTCAAGCACATAAATTTGAAGGCAGCTCATGATTAGTGGTACTTAACATATAACAATTTTTTTAAAAAAGCTTATGATAGATTCATACCCGTCGCCCGCCCATTTTTAATTACAAATCCTAATAAGGATTATGTCACTATCTAGGGGGACGTAAATAATTAAATAAGAATTCAATTCTCCATTGTGAAAAGTTATAAATTAATGTTCTTCACAAAAAAAAATTGTAGTATTGCCAACAAGTTTCAATATCTTGCATCCATGGCATGAGCTAGTTTAGAATAATCTAATGCAAGACATCCTTCATATATATTGCAATTATTTAATCCAACTTCTCCAAAACCCAGGAGAAAAAGAGAAGCATTTCAAGTTGGGTGCAAAAGAATTAAAAGAACAACCCAATTTTTGGTGTAGGGAGCTGTGTTGTTTTTTATAATTAACATGAATTAGAAATCGAAATTTGTTACACAGCTGATATCGGAAGTATATTTCAATTTTGCCATTATATTATCCATATTTTATTTTCTCTTTTTATACTATAATCGGATAATCAACACTTTTTTCCAATCATATTATTAGACTTCAGCTGTGCTCGTCCCCATCCAGTACTGCATATTTTGTAAGTGAGATTTAAAAGCATTATTTTTTAATAAAAAAGGATAGCCTCTTATTGGAGGCCGGTTGCAACATATACAATATTGGGTCCGTTTAGGAACGCGGTCGAGAAGTACTTTTACGTAAATCGAGGTAAATATATAGAGGAAATTTTCTCTTTTTTACGGAAAAACACTGTTAAACGTGCTTATAGGGAGTATATGAGCTTTTTCACACAAGCACGTGACTGAGAATTTGTAATATATATATATATATGATAACTTGAATTGTTGAGTATGATGACATTGTTACCCAACTTTCAAGGGTTTCAGCATATATTTTAAGATAATATTTTTATTTATTCAAATGTGCAGTATGGGTGTAGGTGTCTTGCTTGTCCCTCACGTTTGGAAATATCAAATGTAAATTTAATTCCATTATTTTGATGTTAACTTCTATGATTTTTTATGATGGTGCCCCATAAATTCTTCTTTGACTCTTGGGGGGAGGGGGGTTGCTTCGATATAGAATATTGCTGATGTTGTTACGAAAGGTAAAAAAAAAAAAAATTAACCGCGCCATTATGTGTTAATACATTTCAACTATATGGAAGTCATTCACGTATCTTAAAAATACGATAAAAAATGACATATTATTAAATGCCTGTGTACTTTTATTAAAAGTCATAGTATTAAAAACACTAACACAAACGGATTAAATATAAATGAATTTTAAAAACTAATCGAGCATAGTGTACTTTAATTCTGATAAATTATAAAGAGTATCATGCATGTACGTTTTTTAAATTTTTAATCCAAATTTTTACATGCACAAAACATAGTATCTTTTTAATAATTCTTTGATCACTGATATATATAATTGGACCCTTCTCTATGATCCTTTGTTTGGCTAACATAGTATCTTTTCAAATGATAACTAACGAAATTTCGAAATGTTGAACCCTTTGTTTGGCTTTCTGACAAAAAGGGGCACTTAATAATCTAGAAATCAACTGATTCTTATCATTAACAGATGGAGAGTAATATAATATAGTTGTTGGACAAAATAATTAATGATTAATAATCCAGAGTTTCCAAGTGGGGGAACCTCCTGCCTCGAAGTATTACAACATTAAACTGACTTTATCCATTTGTGTAACCCACACAAAGTACAAGGTCAACCTTAGCCTGGTCGGGTGAGTTGGGTATCCCAAACCTAACAGTTTCTTATTACGTAAAAATCCTTTAGAGACGACGACTGAGAGATGCCGTCAAGAAACCCATTTTGAATTTCACCGTCCACCTTGTTTTTCTTTACATGACCTAATTAACTATATTTAGGGTTTGTTTGGAAGCTAGTTGTGAAACCTAATTTGGTTTCAAAATCCAAATTTTGTCCAAGTACAAAAATTTTTCTAAAAAGTTATTTTGGTTAAAAAACCTCAGTTTGAAACCTAGGTTTTCTCTTTCCTATTTTTTTTCCTCTTTCCTACTTCTTTCCCTTTCATCTTTCCTTCTTTTTCTTTCTTTCCTCTTTCATACTTTTTCTTTCTTCTCTTTCCTCTGTTCTACTTTTCACTCTTTCTCTTTCCTCTTTCCGACCCACTTTTTTACCTCGGAATCCGTAAAAGCTAATAACTTTCCAAACATAAA
The DNA here is from genome assembly GCA_025593235.1 of Vachellia pachyceras. Classification (NCBI taxonomy): domain Eukaryota; kingdom Viridiplantae; phylum Streptophyta; class Magnoliopsida; order Fabales; family Fabaceae; genus Vachellia; species Vachellia pachyceras. The sequence goes on from JANTPZ010094252.1 coordinate 2,777, forward strand.
TCACTTTTCAAAACCTAGGTTTTGCCTCGAAATCTGTAAAAGCTATTTTCCAAAATCTATTATTCAAAACATAGGTTTTGTCTCGGAATCTGTAAAAGCTATTCTAAAAAGAATTTTCAAACAAGCCCTTAAACTCCACACACACACACACACTTCATTATTCAACCTCTGAGCCGATTTGTCAATAACCCTTGTTCAAAGCCCATTCAATTAAATTTCTCTTCCTAAATCTAATGGAAGGGATTAATCCCTTGTAACATGGTGAATCAAGATTTGAATCCCGCTATAAAATATGTCTAGATTCTGTGCTTTGAACAAGATAACCTCCCATGAGAGGATGACTATGCTTGTAAAAAAATTATCTTCCTATCTTTCTTCTATAGACTATAGGCATGGGTATGCATAGGGTAAAAACAAAAGGGAACAAAGAAAAAGTCTTGCGCTTATACGTCTTTTCTTGTGAAGATAAAAACAGAACAATTACGTTATATACATATACATGTACTTCTTGGAGTGTACGTAAGAAAGTGAATAGTTAAAATTACATGACATGCATGCATTTTAAGACAGTGAAATAATATTCGGGAAGGACAACGTTGATTATGGAGAGCTGGTACATCAGTGTTAAATCTTTTCAAGCAGAGAACAGTGATTCAATGAATAGGTTGAGTTTCTTTGCTACCGAATCCAACGTTTCGTGGACGTATACGTGTTTGGGTTTGATTTGCCAAATTGGTCAATGTTCAAATAATACTTGTGGCTGAGTTCAAAGTTTGGGACTGCGAAGCAAAAGAAAGAGTCAAGAGTGTGTGTGTGTGTTTATATATACACACATATCACGCGTGAACTTGGTTGTATTATGAGCATTATTCTGGCAATAACAACTGGTGATTGAAAAAGATTGATTCATAAACACACACACACACACACACACACAGTAATTAATTATTGCGTCAAATTTGTCTGCTTATAATCGCAGGTAGGGTTTGGCTTATCGTGTGCTTTATATGTATGGACATGTACGAACTTTGGATATTATGATGATTTGATCGTGTGGATAGGAGTCTACAAGAAGATATATATATATATATATATATATATTATTTACTTGAATTTTAATTTGGAAAGAAGCTTTTTGATGTATCACGCGTAATCTTAGTGGGGTATTATCTGTACAATCTTATAGATTCAGGTTCCTCTAAATGGAGAGAAGAGAATCACTATTTCATTTTCCACATATACATGCACTTGAACAATACCTCAATGGCTGCGATAGTGATGTCAATTATCAAAACAAGTGGACTTTAATTCCATCGCTTGCTTTCTAGCTCCATTATATACATTGTGGAAGCATCAAACTATTTCCGATTAAAGGACATAAATTTTTCTCTCTAATAAAGTTGAATCATCCATCACTTATTTGACTTTAATCTTAACTCTTGTGGACTCTTCTGATCTTGGTACTTTAATTGATTGATTACCATGTTCTTGGGGTATTTGAATTGAATCTGGGTATACTCAACATATAGGATATGTCTGGATTTTGGTTAGGACTTTATGGTTAAATTTCTTCCAGTGCAATAATACTAGCTAGTTTGTTCGATTATAAACAAAGTAATTTTAAATTTGCATGTATCTGAAAATTCAAAGTTTCCTTTTTTAGTAAATTATAATCAAAATACTATCTTTATTAAAGTGCTCAAGATGGGAGAGATGGGAACAATTTTCATTTCTCAAAAATATTGTCGCATAACGCCTATTTATTTTTTTTCAACATTTTATTCATTCGTTTACTTCCTTTTTTTTTCTCCTGAAAAATTAGAAACATCATCGTGAAATATATAGAGGCTGCACCGCAAAAAAAAAATCCATCCGCATGAGGGAGGATAAAATTGAACTAATCATTTATTGTTTTTTAATATTATTGCTTTTTATCGTTAATGATTTCAAACTTACCGACAGTTTAGTGTTTACTAACATTTATTTTTTATTTGCCAGGAGACACACATCTTTTTGTAATATTATACTGGTGTGTACTCTAATTAATATAAGGGTAGATACATTTTGAACCTTTTCCCCCGTCGAGGAGCAAAATTAGGTAATATCGTATGTGTCAATGGAACAGATTGAACAATTACACAAAATAAAGCACACAGTCACATTTTCCAAACACATGTTTTCGAAGCAGTGTAAAGGAACAAAATAGACTGAGTTTTCGCAAATAATTAATTACTAACATTGAAAATGAATCATGGCTGACAAAGTAATTTGTCTCAACAGTGAAATATAGGTAAATGAATTATTTTTTATTTAGGTTCAAATGCTAGTAGCATCATACTAACTTCTGTCCTTAATATAATAAGCCTCAAATAATTTTTTGGGAGATTAAGTTAACTAAATAAACTAATTTAAATTATATATTATGATACTTATATATATGTATGTGTATATGTGTTAATTTGGCTTCCGTTTCCCCCAATTATACCTGAACACAGAAATTATTACAAATCGTTTTATCAATCATAAAATAAAAATTGTCCCTTATTTTAATCAGAAACTTTCCTTTGGAGGGTGCATAAATACATAATAATACAAAAATTTGCACGAGTATGTGGAATTTTGTTGTCCATATATACTACAGACACGTAGTGGGGATGAGTTAATCAACAGATAAGACGTGATATGTTTCCTTGTGTCTCCTGGTCTCGACCCTTGTATAGTCTATCCATCCTTCTGTGAACTTTCGTCTATAATCTTGGATATATCAAATAAAGTTTATATATATATAGTGAAAATTAAACTCATCATAAAGTAGGTTTGGTATGATATTTAATGGCTTTGTTTGGAACAACATTTCCACAATCCAAACGCACGTTCAACAGTATTATTCTGTAAAACGAGATAGTCTCCTTCATATATTTATATCGACTTGCGTAAAAGTAATTTTCTACCGTATTCCCAAACGGGCATAATATTAAAATAGAATGGATTCGAATTGTTGCTTTTTTATGATAATTCAAATTCATTTTTTTTTTGCTATTAATATGAGTGCTTCATTGATAGGTAATACATAGTCTGTAAGTATCTTTGTTATGGGACCTTTTCTAATAAAGAATCAACTTAACTGTTTTTGATTAAAAATAACTATAAAAGTTTTAAAATTCAGCATGTCTTATGTTTTAACCCTATTCTGATTAAATAATATTTTTAATACTTGAACTTAATTAATTTCCTTTTTGGCATTTAATTTGAAATACACAAGAAAAGGTGTGTTTTAATGTCATGAAAAAGATCAAGCATCCAGCTTAATTTATCTAAAATTATGTCGACTATCTAATTTTAGTATGTATGAAAGTATCTAAGGTGATTGAATATATAAATTTAAATTGTATCAAATACACACGCTTGAAAAAAAGTCTAAAAAGTTGGCTGACCACATCGCTTTGACTGGTTCGAAATCTGGAATTGAGTTTAGTTGACATGTTTGGTCATCTATGATATAATGCATGACGTGGCTGACAGGTTATATTTGGAAAAATAGGCCAAAATACCTTATCAGGAAATTAATTCCCCTATGATACCTAAAAAGCGCAAAATGAACTTTTCTAATTAATATGCAAATTGAACTTCATTTATTGTGTTAATAATAATTAAACTTCCCTAATGTGTGCAAATGAACTTCCCTATTTTGCAAATAAACTTCTCTAATATTCAAATCCCTAATGTGCAATTGAACTTCCCTAATGCATAAACGAATTTTTCTAATGTGCAAGTGAACTTCCTTATATTGTACAGATGAACTTATTATGCAAATTACAAAATTTCCTATTGTGCAAATAAAATTTTCCACTTTCCTAATGTGCAAATAAAATTTCATGTTGTGCATGATGAACTTCCATAATATATAATATGTAAATGAACTTCTTTTATTGTGTAAATAAACTTTCCTAATGCGTGTCTATGAAAGAGCAAATGAACTTCCCTGATACTCAAATCTTTCCTATATTTATATATATCAAGCAAGTGAACTTTCTTATATGTGCAGATGAACTTATTGAGCAAATTATGAAATGTCCTATTGTGCATATGAACTTTCTTAACTTGCAAATAATTTTTTGTTGTTGTGCCAAATGCATCTTCCTAATAGTATGCAAATGAATTTCTTTTATTGTGTAAATAAACTTCCCTAATATTTGTGAATGAACTTTACTCTTTAGAAAATGAACCACTACCAGAAAAATATCACTTAACGACAGAAAATTCATCGTTAAATAGCTATTTCCCATCAGAAAATTTCCATTTAACAACAGAAAATATTAGCGACTCTCATTTTAGCGACGAAAAATAGCCATTTAAATGGTATTTTTCTAGTAGTGAACTTCCTATAATGTTCAAATCTTTAATATGCAAACTTTCTTGTGTGCAAGTGAACTTATCATGCAAATTATCAACTCCCCTTTTGTTCAAACGAATATGATGCTGAAAGAGAAAGCAATAGACAATACACCCAAACTTCCCTTTTGTGAAAATTTATTTGCACGGTAGGAAAGTTCAATTGCAAACTTCCCACGTTGGAGAAGTTCATTTGCATAACATTGAATTTCATTTGTACATGATTAGTAAATTTTATTTGCATGATAGGCCATTTGTTCCTATTAGGGAAGTTCATTTATACAATGAAAGAGTTCATTTACATATACAATTAGAAAGTTCTAGCTAAGTTTATTTACATAATTTAGGAATGAAAATTCATTTGCACATTCCTCCCTTAACCTTTTGAATGTTTTTCATTAAGGGTAGTTTCATCATTCTCCCCTCACCATTATTTATTCTAAAGGGCCTCATATCTCTCTTGAATTTCAACTAGCATGGGCCAATTAATTATTTTTAATTTCAACGAGAACTTTTACCTAATTGTTTCCTTATATTTTTTTGTCTAAGAATTATACTTTAGATCTTTTCATTGTAAATTTTTTATATAAATCATTTAAAAAGCCGAGTAACAAAAAAAATAAAAAATATGAATGCATTTTAATCCTTAATTTGCCTTCTATTTTATAAACATATTTTCATAATAAAATAAACTCAGATGTTAACACAGGGCAAGTTCTATTTTTCAATATAGGGCTTATTTGGGAATGCGGTAGAGAAGTACTTTTACGTAAGTTGATGCAGATATGTAAAGGAGATTATCTCGTTTTACAGAAAAAAACTGTTGAACGTACGTTTGGGCTCCTAAGCTCAGCCAAACGGGGCCATAATCAATAGGTAGAATTTACGTGTAACAATAATGGCTCTTTCATGTCTGTGTCACTAACTAATTAAAACAGATTCCGTATATTATTACATGGGATTTGAAAAATGAACTTTATTATTTATGAATTATATCAACGACTTATTAATTTTATGCTAAGAAGAATAACAAGCAAATCTTTACTAGAAAAGATACTCACATCTAATGTTAGACAATGCTTCAAATAAAATTGCATGAAAAAATTATGTGCTTAGAGACAAAAACAAAAGAAAAGAATAGCAAGGTTAAGGTAAAGGTTAAACCTAAATTAATACAATAATTTAATAGCAAACTTAATAAAGCTCCTATGTTGTGTGTTGTATAGGAAGAGTTACAAAAAAATAACTATTTATCTTTCCTGACTTATGAAAAGTTACCATTTTATATCAATTACATATTGATATGCCTACGAAAAGGGATTGATATATGAAAATGAAAACAAAAGCACAATACTAATGAATCGTCTCTTTCAAACATGATCTTCGTAATATGATTCTTTGAATCTTATCATGGATCTTAAAGAAGTCCCGTGAAAGCTCAAACTTTAGTGAAAGTGCCTACTTTGGATCGTACAAGAGATTAATGAAGCACTTAAAAATAGGGACAAAAGGACATCATGAATAACATTATTGAGAAACAAAAGAAAAGGCAGGATTTTGAACAGAGATAGATATGTCCTCGTTAGGTGCATATTTCTGTAAGCAATTATAAGAATATCATACCACACATTTTATTTTAAAATTTTCAATAATTAAAATATTGCCACCATTATGTTTATATGTTAATTTACATTAAAAAATATAGATTATGTATTAGGATATGTTGATTTTTTTTTGCCAATGTATTAGGTTATATTGATTGGTTAACGGACATCTTAATATAAAGTAGACCATACATTTCTAAAATTCATTTAGTCTTTTTTGGTAAAAGAATTAATTTAGTATTTGTCAGTTGCTAAATATTAAGATCCCCCCGGTGTTAAAGCACGCTGAATAAAATGGTATGGCAGGTAGCTTTCAATAGTTTTCCCAGCCGGCCTATTGACATTTGACAATGACTTCTATATATATAATAAATATATTATTATATATTGAAATTTTTAGTTAATGATTCCATTACATAATTTGTAACTATCTTTTCATGAATTATTTGTCTTAAAAAGATAGGTAATTCCAGATTGTTGTTAATTCTTTATGATGAATTGATATGGGCCCCTAAAATTAAAATCTTCACAATACTTCATCCATTGATATTATATTCATTCTTATGAATTGAATACACTATATACAAATTACTATATAAATAACAACACCTCCTAAACGCCCAAAAGGATTAAAAAACAGGATGACGCCTCGAAATTAAATAAGGATAAAATATTTGTAGGTGTCATGCATACACAAAGTATACTAAATTATGTCTCTTTCATATAAATTATATAAAAATTATAATGGAACACATCTCACGGAAAATTAAGCAACGACTTAATTAGGTGTGCTTACATATAACCAAACCACAATGTATCAAAACATATAATTAATTAAAAAGATAATATATGATAAGATCATTCATTCAAAGATAAAAGAAGTCATTTCATTTATATTTTATCACATTAATGAACCTATACCTTGTTTGGTAGGATGGAATTGTAGACATGGAAATGGAATTGGAATCCAATTCTATGATAATGGCATGTTTGGTAGCATGGAATTTACCACAATTCCAATTCTATATCCATCTCAAACAGTGAAAATGGGTTCCATATAAAATGCTCAGTTTTACAATTGCACCTTCCCAAATCCATTTTTGCCCCTTCCCCTCCATCCAACAGCGACAACCTCCCGTAGGCGCAGAAAAAAAAAAGCATCGATGATGCTGACGGCGAGCACTTACCTAGTGACGCTACGGTGACCTATGGCAGCGAGCTCCATCGTTGGCGGCGAGGGAAGATGGTGGCGACAAAGATTGTAGCGAGCTCGATCGTTGGAGCACTATTAAAAAATCAGATTTAGCGACGGAATTAGCGATGGAAAAAGTCCGTCGCTAAAATGAGGGTCGCTAAATTTAGCGACAGATTTTTTAACGACAGAAGTTGTCCCTTGCTGAATCCGTCGCTAATTAGCGAGGAAATTAGCGACGGATATTTCCGTCTCTAAATTAGCGACGGACTTTTTCCGTCGCTAAATTTGACAATTCCATCGTTAAATGGGTTCTATTGAGTCATTAAATTTGACAATTCCTTCATTAAATGTGTTATATTCCACCATTAAATTTAACAATTCCGTCGCTAAATGGACAATTATATGGATTTGACAATTCCATTGCTAAATGTTTCACTGATTTTAAATATGAATCAACTACGCATATACAAAAATATTTCATAAACAAATCTTGTTTAATTACACAATTGACCCAAAAAACAAATTTTAAATAATAATATCAAGTACATAGTATCTGTAACCATAAGCACACATTCTAATGTATGATTAAATTCTTTAAGTTAAAAAAATACAGATAAAAGTTAAAATATTCCATAAACAAATCTTCGCCTCGCTTGGCCTCAACCATCGCCCTCTTCTCCTCTGCTTCCTTGTGAATTAATGCTATCTTGTTCTTCATTTTCTCCCCATACTCTGCTTTCTTTCTCTCTAGTTCTTCCTGCTCATGCACATTTTCATTTTCAACAACAACAATAACAATAAAGCCCGATCCCACTACGTGTTTTGTGTCCCGCTCTTTCCAGATCAGAAATTATAACCATTACATTATTGTCCGATCAAGCAAAATATTGTGTTTCTCTAATATCATGAAACTTCCCAATCACTGATTGATGGAGTATGATATCAATGAGTTATAGGAATCTGCCTTAGTTCATGAAGATTTACCATTAATTTTATAATCATCTTTATTAGAATTTCTATTATCTTTCAAATAAATGGTTTGGATCAGGTTTAGATTTATGAAATATTTCCTGCTTAGTAGAATTTCCTATCTTCATACTTCTACATACGCCTTGAATTATGAATTAAATAATATTGATATTTGAATCCTCCCTCCCTTGTATTTATCTTGGTTTTCCCCTCCACCTTTCACTCTCTTGTTCTATATATTACTTCAACTGTGAAGTATACGCGTCCAAGTGATAGCTTACTTTAAGCTTACAAACGAATCAGTGAGCAACAGTGTAAGTATTACCTCAATTTTTTTCAGCTGAGCTTCAAGTGCTACCTTCTTGCTATTTTCCCATGCAGTAACAGCAGAGAGCTTCTTTTGGGCTCTGTTAACATACCCCAATATTTCTTTTTATCTCAGTTATGAAGACAGATCAAGAGCACGATTATAGAAAAAAAAATTAGCAAAGAATATGTGAAAACTGCAAAAAGACCACTCCTGTCATGTTTTGTAGGGAATTTCATATTCGGCATTTGAAGAATCGGATTTGAGTCTTCTAAGACAGTAGCAAAATAGGTTCCTATATCTGTTGCACCTTTAGATCAAATATATCTAAGCATATAGGTTCATATCAAACAAAGCATAAGAGAACTGAAGAAAGTCGTACTTGTTCTCTGCTTTGGATTTCTCACCTTCTTCCCATGCCTTTGCACCTGTAGGACAACCTTTTCTCTTTCTCCACATGTAGAAAGAACATTAGCTTCTTGCTAAAGAAGATATACGGGTACCACTGGAAACGACAAGCAAACAAATATCTTCAAACAAAATATTTAGAATGAAACAACATACATGCATTTTATAGGTCATTGTTAATAGTTCATCAATTTAATCATGTCATATGATTTTTTTTTTTTTGAAATTTTCAAGCGTCAATGATCAGCTGGTGTACTAGAAATCATGTCAAAATGTTACTCTATGTTTTCATTTAACAACCTGATAACAAAATCCTTCAAAAATGGCATGTAAGTTTTTATCAGATTAAAAGGAGGTTTCAAATCTAAATTAGCACTATGACAAAGGGAGATATAAGTATATGATATATGAAAACTGCATGATACCCGTTACAATTAAAATATGAAATCTAAGTTAGCATGATACGGAAACTTCACTAGATAGCTAACAAACTGATTCATTCAAGCAGTCACAATTTTTTCCCTTTTTTAGAAAAAGTTCCCAACGGTTTGTGGGAAAACTGCATGATCAAGAGCTGCAATATTAATCAGGATCAATCCTAGTAAGTATAGGACAATGCAGTAAACTGAAAGATTAGAAAAATTAAAAACTAACCCCTGTCAATGGATCCTCCTTTATTCTTTGCAGGTTCTAGGCCCTCTGTAAAGCAGAAGTCATGACAAGTGAGTTAAATACATCAAAGAGAGAAGCATGAATATCATATCAAAGTGAGTTCTGGATCATCCTTTCTTCTTTTTAAATTCACAAGATCCCCACATCCCACAAGATTCACAAATTGAACATAAAAAGATCTCAAGGCTGTAACAAATAGAAGCAATATCCAAAATCATGTGTTCCCCTCAAAATTGGAATCAAAACAATGGGATATTGAAGTAACATAAGAAATCCCAAAATCAGCAAGCAATCCATTCACATCAAGCACAAGGAGCTTCCTCTATGAGTGGTAAACTTAAGAGATTTCAATAGTGTTATAGCTGGCATTGATGTTGCCTCTCTGCCACTGCAAATAAGAACAAGAAAACACCATCCCAGACACAATAACATGCATTGTATTACAAAGTACTGCACCAGTCCAAAATAAGTTTACATAGAAAACTTGCATCCACAAATAACCATATCAATGTAATCGGATGAGGAAAGCTTAACAATCATCTTTCTCAGTTACTCCCAACAAATATAGTACAATGAAGAGCAAACTTACTAGCTCACCACAAGAAGCCATCAGCATCCACCATCACCGAAGCTTGAAGCCACAACACCAGCTACTCCAAAAGACCATCCATAAAAGCACAACAAGCATAAATGCACATGACAATCTCATAACTTCAGGAAGACTACACACCATTTTCACAGCCTTCTGTAGAACCAACATGGTAAATGGAAGTCTACAGAAGCAAATATCGCCACTAGAAATTATTTTCCATACCGTCAAACTGAATTATTTATTTGGATTCATAAAGAAAGGTGAAAAAAATTGTACAATAGGGATCAGCCAAGGCCCAAGAGAAGTTAATAAAGAATTGACCGTAACAACTAGCTACTAAATTTAATGGTTTCTCACACAGATCCATACATAAATAAACGGAAGCAAAGAACGCAGCTGGGAAGGGAGAACGCATCAGAATAATTCTAAGGAGAAAGCAGAATAAAGCACACAAGCACCGAAAAATCAAGAAAAAATGGGATAAATATATGATGCAGACCCGAAGGCGCACACTAGCAGACGCGAAGTCGTCGATGCAGCTCAAAAGCGAGAGGCAACTGATGAACTAAGGTCACGGTCCTTCCTAAAAAGGAGAAATAGAAATCATTATGGTTTGACGATTGCTATTCTTAAGCCTAAAAGCGACATACTAGAAGCAAAAATGCAAAATGAACCTAAAAGGATAAAATCCAGCAGCGACAGAGCAGAAGCAAAATGAAATAACGAACCTAAAGATGAAGATGGCGACAGTCGACAGAGAACAAGCAAAGCGATGTCGATGAATATCAGAGACGAAGATCAGAGATGAAGATCAGAGACAGAGCTCTCAGCTCAGTGGCGGTGAATCTCAATCTTTAGGGCACAGGAGTCGGGAGCTGGGAGGAGCAGATGAGATGTAGATGAGGTTCACAATTTCAAAAATGCATCAAGCCATCAAGTGTGTGCAAGGGTGGTAGTGGCAATTTGGACCTCAAATTTTGGGGGCATTTGGTGGGCTGGGGATACTTCTTTTCAAGAGGGGGAAGTGAAATTTTGTATGAGAGGGAAGTGAAATTAGAGGAGAAAAAATAAGAGGGAAAGTGAAACTGTGTGCTAGGCCTTCAAAATTTAAACAATATAAGAGAGAAATTAAAAAAATATATTAACTTGTTAAATTTTAAATTAGAAAAATTAGAGAAGAATTTAATATTTCTCGCTAAATTCTTTGCTAATTGGATAATTTAGAGAGGAATATTTAAGTTGTCGCTAATTTTCCTCGCTAATTTGAAAAATTAGAGAGGAATATAATATTCCTCGCCAATTGGGAATTTTAGAGAGGGAATATCTAAGTCGTCGCTAATTTTTCTCGCTAATTTGGACATTAGAGAGGAATTTAATATTCCTCGCTAATTGGGTTATTTAAAGAGGAATATCAAAGTCGTCGCTAATTTTCCTCGCTAATTTGTAATTTTCTAGTAGTAAATGCTATCAAAGTATTCTCAAATGTTAAAATACGAATTTCTATTTTAAAATAAAAAATAATTATCAGAAAAATTCAGCATTTGGTATACGTACTAGAATATAATTAATCAATCATTTCCAATATCAATATCATCTGTATTTATCTAAATGTTGGAACTACGTTCATTCGGTCTAGTGTTTACATCATCAACTTGTTTTATCTCTAACTTTAATTTTTGTAATGGATAATGTAACCATTTGACATTCTAAATGGTGTTAATATTTGGCAGGGTGAGGGTAGTACAGGTTGCGCCATCAAACCGTGGATTGACGGTGAGTTCGGGTTGGTAAAATGCCGACTCGCATATAATCCGAACTGTTTAAACCAGCAAGTTGTGACGGGCTAAATAGTTTTTTAAAACATATATAATAATATTTTTATAATATTTTAAATTTCATTAAAATATTTCATTTACATTTTTATCTCTATTTTAAAAAAGTAACATCAAATTCTATTTTTAGGTTAGACAATACCTTATACATGTAAAAGTATGATAAAAATATTTTGTTATTTATGTCAACATTTTATAATACTATATTTAAAATTACAAAAAAAATATTAACACATACATATTATCAAATTATAAAGAGATGTAGTAAGATAATGTTATTTTTTTATCAAAACAAAATAATATTGCATGATGAAACATTTTTTTAATTGCATTTCATAATAAATTCTTTTACCAAATGTTTGGCAAATTAAGGGTAAATACATTTTTTAGTCTTTTAAATTTCATAACAATAATGTATTCCCAACCCTTATGGTTTTGAATTTTGATGTTTTTATTGGAAATTAAGGATAAATACATTTTTTAGTCTTTCAACTTTGTCCTCATTTTAGTTTTGATTCATCAAATTTAAAATTAATTATTTTGATCCCTCGTATTTCAATTTATTAAAATATTTGTTTATAATCTAATAAAAATATGAGTTATTGATATATCAAAACCATTGTTTTAAATTTGAGTTACTAAAATTAAAATAAAAATAAATTTATAGATTAAATATTATATTAACAGATAACTTAATCTCCATCTGATCTGGATTTTGACTGGCAAAAAATAAAAAGAAATCTCTTCTGCATCTTGTAATGGGGTCATGTAACCATTTGGAGTTCCAATCAGCATTAATTTCGTCATGTGATGCGATTGCTTTAATTTCCAGGCGATTTTAAATTTTGCCGTTGTGTGGGCCTAATGTTTATAGATATTTGATTTTTAAGAAATTTTCTACCACGTTTTAAATAGTATAATTAATTAATAAAAGATTTTAAAGATTCACAAAATTATTATAAAGTCCTAAGAGTAGATGTTAAGACTTAAGGTTATTATTAACAATCTTATCAACCTTCAATACAACTTCAGCAGCTATTTTTGGAACTTTATGGTAATTTTATAAATTTTTTGGAACCTTTCATTTATTAATTTTCCTTTTTGGGACTTAATTATAAATTTCCCTTTCTTTTTCTTGTCGCACATTTAGGACTTATTTGGCTCCATGTTTAAAATTTTGGTTTTATAGTAAAACGTAACTTTTGTGTCACAACTTGAGTTTTGTTCAAGTATTAGTTTTTTAGAAAAAGTATTTTGCAAATAAAATCTAGTCAAATCATATTCACTTCTAATCATTTTTCTCTTTTCTCTTTTCTATTTTTTATTTTTCTTCTTTTTCTTTCTTCCAACTCTCTTTCCTAATTATTTTTCTATTTTCTTTGTCATATTAAATTTTTTTTTGAATTCGTAAAAACTATTCTTACCACAACTTTTCAAACATCTTTTCAAAAGTTAAGTTTTATTTGGAATCCGTAAAAGTTACTCCTTAAAATCTATTCTTCAAAATCTATGTTTTACCTCAAACTCTATAAAAACTATTCTCCACTAAATGTTTAAGGGAGCACTTAACATCATCATTATCGTCAATATATAAATACGAATAAATCTTCAATCAGTCTGAATTTTCCAAATGCTTTAGCCACACATGCATTGGGCCAAGCGTTTACATCCTATTCGTTTTGTTTTGATTTTTGTAGCTGTACATTCATTGACAATTTAACAATTGCAATGAGTTGGAATTCCAATTGACATTAATGCTTGGTGGTGGCAATATGTTCCGTGTGTTTAGATTATTTTTTGAAAATTACCTTTTTAACATGAATTACAGTTTATAAAGTAAATATATGATAGAAGTTTTATATCAATCTGCGTGAACATAATTTTTTAATATTTTAACAAACATGCACATAGTTGCTTTGGTTTTTGTATGATTTTGAATTTTTATGTCATATTTTATGGGATTTGAATTTATTCATAAATTTTAAGTAATAATTAAATCAAGAATGTGACTATCACCTACAGATATGTCATTAATATTCATAAATTATATTTTTGGTTCAAATAAAATAATATTACTCTCGTAATATTTCAATGACTTCACAATTTTTAGAACATAAAAAACAAATATTTCAACCACGATGATGAAATTTTTTATAGTTAATCATTAATTAATACTTAAATCATTTTCAAAATATAAACAAGGATTCAAGATAAATTGCTCTTGAAGGATAGTATTGTTTTATGTAGAAGAAGAGAAATTGGATTTGGTATACTTTAAGAAGTGTTATTAAAGTGAGGTAAAAATAAGTGTTATTAAAGTTAAATTTTGGGGATGTAAATTATAAATGTTATTTGAGTATGTAAAATACTATGTGTTTGTTTGGATTATCAACAAAAACTACTTTTTCAAAATGATACATGATCTACGAAGTAAATATATGAGAGGACTTTCATTTGAACTCGTGTGAATGTAATTTTATAACGATATCTTGAACATACCCCGTATTCCAGAAGCAAACGACACAATTTCACTAATAAATTTAATTGGATTAATTTTAACTTGTAAATGATTTTTTGAAAAATGAGCAAAATGATTTAGTTGAAAATGCAACATCATAATTCAGTCCTTTTCATCACCAAATAAATTTAATCAACGATAGAATTACCAACCAAATTTATTGAATAATTTTTGTGATTGAAAGTTTCCGTCTGTAATTCAATTGCTAAATTTATGAATAAAATATTCCATTTTTAAGAAAGAATATTTTCGTCGCTAATTTGATGCAAGAAGGCATTCTATCACTAATTAGTGATAGAATTAACCCTTTTATCCCTCTCTTGAATATTGTGCTATCCATGCTGGATTGAAGGGAAGAGGAAGAGATAATTTTGAAGTTCAAATTTGATCTTTAAAGAGGGACATGAGATTTTGAATCTTGGGATTCCCGTTTTGCTTATTATAAATATCATTCTATTAGATTCAATCATATTTAAAGTACTGTTGAATATTAAATACGAACAACTTGATAAGACATGACATTTTGTTTAGATGCTTCTCTCAATATTTGTACTTATACAATACTATTCTGTCCTCCATAGGGCTGAGCTCTACAATGCATTGCTTCTGAGCAATGACCTAACATTAGCACTATTTTTTTATTTATGTCATAAATGATACAACAAAAGTTTACTTCCATTGGCCATTGAGGGTCTAACACAACCCTCCTCCTTCGTTTAGGCTTGGGATTGACCATTCAATATAGAAGAACTATAATGACCTCCAGTGAGATTTGTCAAAATTATAGAGACCCCTTTATGTTCTCAAAACATCCACTTTAATATAATTTTTTACACCTGTTAATAATATTCCGTTAAACATTCTAAAATGATTGATTTTTGCATTAAATTTTTTTTGACATGATTATTAAATATTCCTCATGTTACTATATATGATATTCTGGTCTAGTAGAGCTTGTTTGGTTTCACTTCCCAAAACCTATGTTTTATCTTAGTACTCACATTTTTCGAAAAAGTTATTTTGGATACAAAAACTTGATTTGTGTTAACACACCAACCACTTTAGCAGCCCAACAAGCCCAAGCACAACAGAAGCCCACGCAATAAGGCCCGAACCATTACAGCACTATCACAAATTACTGTAAACAATGGATCCAAAGAATAATCTAGATCATTATTTTCGCTATATATAAGATAGCAGCACTGTACAAGAATGATATAAAAGAATACAATGCATTTTTATATCACCATGTTTCCATCGTCTTCTCTTTCTCTCTGCCTTACACTTTAGCATGGTATCAAAGCAATGAACGCGGCAGCCGCCATAACTGATCCCACCAAGAGCCCCTCCTCTCACACCTCCACCACCCTAGACCCCTCCACCACTCAACCTATCCTCACCCAATCAACAAATGTATCCCATTTCATCACAGTCAAGCTTCACTCTGAAAACTGCCTTATATGGTGAGCTCAAATGCTTCCCTACCTCTATGGACAACGATATTTCTGCTATATTGACAGATCTAATCCTCATCCTCCTTCAACACCCCCTGATGGCACACCTAACCCCTCCTACATTAAATGGTTTGAACAAGACCATCTAGTCCTCTCTTTACTCATTTCTTTTCTGTCAGAAAAAATCATCGCTCAAGTCATGCACCACAAACCTTTAGAGCCATGTGGTTTGCCTTTGAAACAATGTTCTCTCAACAATGTCAAGCCAAATACCTCCAACTCCACCAACAATTAACATATCTTAAAAAGGAAGGTGAGTCAATTTCTTAAAATTTTCAAAGAGCAACCCTTATTGCTGATTTACTAGCAACCATAGGACACCCTGTCTCTAATCCTAATTTCAACATCTATCTTCTCGGTGGTTTGGGTCCTGATTTTGATTCAGTGGTCACTTCCCTAACCATCCAAAGAGATATCCTCACAGCTAAAGAAATCCTTAATCATTTACTTACATACAAAGCCAGACAGAATCAACATCATCAACCTCTTTACTCAGCTATCACAGCAAATATTGCCCAATCCCCTAGCCTATTGCCAACTCCTCCATCCTACTGAGCTGCTCGTCCTCCCTTCAGAGGCTGTGGAAGCCTCACCTTCTCATCCCGTGGTCGAGTTTCTCATAACCCCTGCAGATTCTCTTATCATTAACGTGGCAGAGGTCAACCCTTTACTCCATTCCCTAACCATAATCTTTGTCCTCTTTGTAACACACCTAGCCATACGGTTTTCCATTGTCCCCAGCGATATAATCTTCATTTCCAACCAGCTCCTCACTCTTCCTTCTCTGCTAATTACTCTATCCTACCCACTCTAGCAAATGACACTCTGTGGTATCCTTACACTAATGCCACGAATCATATAACACCTATTATATCCAAACTCAACATACAATCCAACCCCTATGAAGGACGTGATGCTGTCTCATTTTAAGACCAAATTTAATACTCAAGATTATGTAGCTAGTGGCACAATCCTAAGGTCGATTCTCTAAGGAGCTTGTAAATCTCTAGGTAATTAGTTAGCAAATTAATTCAACAAGATTAAAGGAGATGATGTTCTATCAATGTACTCTAAAGCAACAAAAATCATTATCTAAACTATTATTTGTGTTGATTTCCTTATCAATCAAATTACAATACAATAATACTAAAACAAGAAAGTGAACTGGTATCTAAACTGCTTCCTAGGAGCATGTGACTCTGCCTTCATCGCTTCCTAATGACATGAGTTCATCTGTATCTCTAATGGAAGAAGTCTCACAACAATTCACAGAGAAGTCAAACAAACATTACTCTAACACTTCCAAGAATAACATCGATCGATATTACTCATGAATCATTCACTTCCATTCAATCAAAACCTTGAACAAGCTAATGAAAGAAATAACAGCTACTTTATATCGAGAAGCTCATCGTCTGAATGTGTAAATACAATCAAGTCACATGAATTAGCATGGAGATAACGAGTCTGAGTCATGTTCTATTCAAATCTATTTAATACAACATCTATGTAGAAATTAAATCCAAAGCAAAGTACTCAGTGAAAAAGAATGACTCCCCATCAAGCAAACTATGGCTCGGTCACAACTCCCAGGAAAGTAATGGAATTAGCTGGACATGAAGAGTTCCATAGCAGCAGCAATGGTGGTGAAACAGGCTCCAAGCATCACCATAGTTACTGCAAACAGTGGCATCGTATTTACTCTGCGAGAGCTGGAGGTGATGAGAGTGAACAGGAAGATGAGAATTTGCTTGGTTGAGGTGGAGATAGGTAGAGACGGATGGAGGGCCGATGATCTCCGAGAGAGTTGTAGTCGAGATGGCAAGATCTGGAAGAATATGGACAGTGCGTAAGAGCCACGGTTTGCAGTTGTGCTAATCCAAGGGTGATAGATGTGAGCGTATGGAAAATCTAGAAAGAAAGAGGCCGACTAAATAAGGATGAGGATGAGGTTGTGAAGTGAGGTCGAGAATGAAAGAGCTGAGGACGCCGTTAGTGTGATGGGATCTAGGGAATTAGATGCTGAACAGAAGAGGATGAGGAGCACGGTGATGAAGTGAGATCTGGGTAGGGATGAGAAGTCTTCTCGTCCAGAAAAATGGCAGCACTTGAATCTCTTAAACTTCAAGTCTCCTCTTGCGTGCTTGATGGTTCTGGGGTAAAAGACTCTGTAAAAACACTGATGGGATTTGCTCAGATGATTACTTTCTTAGGCCACCGATGGGTACCCTTTTTTTACCGAAGAATAAACTCCCTCCTGATGCTTTCTTTCCAGCTATTGCCAGCTATCACATTTTTGCTCTTTTAAACTGAATCATTTGGATTCTTTAGTTAGTTTCCAACTACTCTATCTATCTGGTCATTCTTTTCGTTGGGTCTGTGAGGCTTAATCAAACGATGCGTTTCTTCTCTTTCCAGCAATTATCCTGTTGTAAGGTGCATGTACAGACATCAGACTTGTTGGCTTCAGCCAATAAACTTGTTGACTGAAGCATATGGCACAGAGAGCAATTGGTCCTCGTTGGCTTCAGCCAAAATGTCTGCTGGCTGAAGCATGTGCACAGAGAGCAATTGATCTTCGTTGGCTTCAGCCAAAATGTCTGTTGGCTGAAGCATATGGCACAGAGAGCATTTTGAGGCCTTGATCCTTCAACATTCCTGCATATTAACACAAATGCACTTGAATAGAGATTTAAAGAGTGGTAAAATATCTCAAAATTGGCCACAATTTCTTTTAATCTCTTTTTAACACAAATATCCTTTAATTAACCCAGTTAAGCTCAAATAACATACCAAAAAGGTTAATATTCTTCATACAAAATATGGATTTATCA